>ML986748.1:90258-107064 GCA_010094045.1 Lojkania enalia
CTACTACTACTACTACTACTACTACTACTACTACTACTACTACTACTACTACTACTACTACTACTACTAATATATATAAAACTCTAGTAAAATAGTAGTATATTATACTATTATATTAAGTATTTATTTTTAGAGATAATAGGTTTTATTACTAAACGGTATACTAATACTATACTCCTATTAGTATATAAGAATCTACTATAGTATATTATAGAATACTATAGTCTAGAAAATATTATAAAGTATAGTAAATTACTATTATTTAACGTACTATAATATACTATAAAATACTATAATATACTACCTAGAATCTAATAACTACCCTAGTCTATTTTACAATATACTACTATAATCTATAATATAGTATAATATACTACTCTAGTTAATTAAGTTTATATATATAGGAAAGTAGTATAAATAAAATTTATATAGTATTAGAGAAGTATATTAGATTTCCTTCTACTAACTACTAGTAGTAAGGACTAAGCTAATCCTTATTTATTAAAGTATTATTATCTAAGAAACTATTAAAGTTAATTATATCTTTATCTAAGAAGCTTTTAAAAGTACTATCTAACTTCTTACTTAATATCTTATACTTAGCTTTAATTTTAGAGTTATTATTAACCTCCTCTTTACACTTATCGCTTTTAATACCCTTAATATAGGGTAATTTCGAATTAAGAAGAAAATTATTATCAAATTAATTATATACTAATAGAGGCTTTTAATATTTAGAGTAGTAATTAGTATATATCTATAATAAATAGATATAATAAAAAATATAATAAACTTACTTCTACTCTAGCTTTAAAATTATAGCTAACTCTTTTTTAAATAGTCCTTTAATAAACTCTTACTATTTATTTTAATTATCCTTACTTTTAAAACTATTATTTTATAGCTTAAAAAGGCTATCTTAGTATATCTTATATATAACCTTCTATATAGCCCTTCTAGAGCTATATACCTATAATAGACTATAAGCTAATTCTTATATAATAGATATATCTTTCTCTTAACTAGTAGCCTTTAATAGAACTATTTAGTAATATCTAAGACTAATCTTTTAGTTAATATACTCCTATTTTAAGTAGATAACCTTTAATCTTATTTCTAACTAATTATCTATTTACTTATAAGTATATATATATATATATAATAAATAACTATAATAACTTATTAGTCTTATAATTATTAAAATACTTCTCTACTATAGCTTTAATAGTTTTATCTAATATCTTTTTTTTCTTCCCCTAGTACTATATATTTAGCACTTTTCTATAACTGCCTCTTCTTAGTATTTTTAGTAGAGTAATTAGCAGTATAGGTACTTTTAATAGCCTTTCCCTTAGTAGTAAACGATATAGTCTTATCTCTCTATTAGATAGTACGCTTAGTATTATTAAGTATACTCTTAAAAGGTACTATAAAATTAGTTAAACAGCTTTTTTAAGAACTAGTTTAACTATATAGTAAAAGAACGTATTTAATTTTATAATCTTCTAACTACTAGCTTTATATTTATTAGTAAACTGTAATAAAAAACTAGTATAATTACTTACCTATATTAACTTTACCTACTTATCTTAGTTAAAGTTAACTAGTAGCTCTAATAGCTTTAATAGCAGTAAGCTATCTAGACTATTAAGAAAATTATTATTAATAGACTCTACTTTAATAGTTAATATCTTATAGAAACTATAATAAAAATATATAATAAATCGAAGATTTAAAATTATACTAATAAGAATATAATAGGAAGAAGAGTTATAATAAGGTATCAGGCTTAATATAATAAGTATATATACTATCTACTAGTATAAATTAGATAGAAGTAATAATAAAATATATATATATCTAAATAAATATAAAATATTAGTTAGTTTAGTATAAAAAACTATTATTAAAAAGCGTACTACTAGTTTTATAAAATAGTAAGTTATTATAATTTTTTATTATAGTATTCTTATAATATAACGTATTTTATAAGCGAGTCGCCTACCTAAGCGAGTCGCCTACTTTTGCTAAGAAGTTATACCCTACCTACTTATAACGCGATGCAGCAACTACCTTAACTTTAATTAATCTATTAAGAAGGTTAGGTATTACTAGCTATCTCAGCTATTAATTAAGATCAAATTTAGAGCGTATAAAGTACTACAGCTACCTATAGTATCCCCTAAACGACGTTTAGAGACTGATATACTAGTAAACCTTTACAATACGATTGCGAGCTCAATTTAAAGAAGCTTACGAAGCTAGAAGAATCAACTATAATACAGTATATACTAGACCTATTATCTCGTAGATACCCTCCTATAATCGATAGTATACGAGATATAGCTAACTATTTACTCAGAGCTCGCTCTATAGACTAGATCGGTAAAAACTAGCTAATAAACTTTATTAATCGCATTTCTAAGCTTAAAACATGCTTCTATTAAAAATACAACTATTAAAGAGCTCTCTATAAGGATCCTAAAGTTATTAGTAGCTGGTTCGACCTAGTATGTAATACTAAAGTAAAGTATAGTATTACTAATAATAATATTTATAATTTTAACGAGATAAGCTTTTAGATAGGTATTATATCTACTAGTAAAGTAGTTACTAGTACTGAGCTATTAGCTAGTCGACTAAAATTACTACAGCCAGGCGATTATAAGTAGATAATAGTTATTTAGGCTATTAGCGCTTGCGGTAATACTATCCTACTATTTATTATATTTGCTAGCAAGCAGTACCTCTCTACATAGTATTAGGGCGATAATATACTACCTAGAGGAGTAATCGCGTTAAGTAATAGTAGATAGACAAATAATAAGCTCGCGATTAAATGGCTAGAGCGTTTTAATTAGTATATAAAGTAGTATATAGTAGGCGCTTATCGTCTGCTAGTTATTAATAGCTATAAGAGCTATAGGTCTACTAAGTTTTAGCTACTCTATAAAGAGAAGGATATTATTCTATTATATATGCTAGCATATTTATCACATCTACTATAGCCTCTAGATATAGGCTGTTTCTTGCTATTAAAGAAAGTATATAGGCGTAAGATTGATAAGCTTATATAAGCTAGTATCTACTATATTATAAAGCTTAACTTTCTACTAACCTTTCGCACAGTATACTATATCAGCGCTCTATTACTAAGGCTAATATATGCGCAAGCTTTCGAGGTACTAGTTTAAAACTATATAATCCTAATATAGTACTATTAAAGCTTAATATTAAGCTTCGTACTCTATTATTACTACTAGCAGCTAGTTGCCTCTAGGAGTTAAAAACACCAACTAACGCCGTCGAACTAGGGTCTTAAATAATACTAATTTAAGACCGTATTACTAAGTATTAGAATAGCTCATCTACTACAATTAATAATTCTCTTAATTCGCTTACTAAAAGTGCTACGTAGATAGCTTATTTACGCGTACTATTTTAGCGTTAGGTTGGTTAGCTTTAAGAAGTAAATAAGGCTCTATCGCAGCGCAAAAAGCGATCAAAAAAGGTTCTATAGAAGTAAGGTAGTCTTACTAAGGCTGAAGCTGCTGAGATAGCTGCTTAAAAGGAGGTAGATAAGCAGCTAGAGGATAAAGTACGTGTAGGTAGGAAGCGCAGAAGAGCGGGCACGCTGTACTAGAAGCGCTACAGCCGCTACAGCAAGCCTAGACATAATACTAGAACTTACACAGTAGTAGATAAATAGTATATCTATCCCCTATTAAATTATTATAGTAATACCTATAGGCGTTATCGCGATACACGCCTCTAAATATAGAGATAGCTAATAAGGTAGGCGACTCGCTTAGGTGGGCAACTCGCTTGTGAAATACATTATATCTAAATATCTTATTAACTTTACTTTATAATTTTAATTTAGTACTAGCTTTTAGTATATATATATCTTAGTATCTATATTTATATTTTAGGTATCTATTAATAAATCTTAACTTAGCTTTATACTATTAATCTTAATTATTAATATTAACTACTCTACTCTACTACTATTAATATATAATATCTTATACTTAAAGAATAGTATAATTTAAAATCGTTCTAATAGGTAATAAATCTCTTTAAAAGTATCTTACTATTATAAATATAGAACGCTAAGAGGTACCGCCTCTATAGCTAGGGCTTAATCTAATATTAGCTACTATATAGGTTAACTCAGACGAGGACTAATAGGATAATAATAGATAGACGTATATTAGGAACTAATTATTAAATAGTAAGTAGTAGGACTGTAGGAACTGGAGAGATAATTAGCTAGATAATAAAGTATAGTATAACCTATATATATAATAATAGTAGAAGTATTAGGTATAGTAGATTAGACCTAACAGACCTAATAAACCTAATAAGCTAGGTTTAGCAGTTTTAGATCTAACTATATAAGATAGAAAATCTTTTTAGAAGATTAAATTCTATATAATTATTCTTATAAATTTATCTTATTACTAAGTTAGACTTTTAAGAATATATTTATTATATTTAAAGAACCGGCGATTTTAATACTCTCTCTTTACTAAAGCTACTACCTTTAACCAACCTAATATAAATAAGGTCCCGGTATATATACGACTACAACGGTAGTTATTATATATACTAGTAGTATATAGGTTAGTAATATAATAACTATCTAATATTAAGAGAATAGAAACTATCTAAAAATATCTACTATATTATAAAATTAAGTTATAATAATTTAAAAGCTGTAAACTCTAGAAAAAGCTATAGTATAGAGAGTATAAAAATAAGAGACCTATATTATATAGATATAATATAAGCTAGCTGTAGCTAGAGCTAACCTGGCTAAAGCTAAATAATAAGTATAAACTAAAATAGCTTTATTAAAAAAGTTTAATAGTAAGAAAGAATATATTAACTCTTTTCTTATATTAATAGAGCTGTACTTTAGGTTTAATAGTACAACCTTCTTCTTAGATAAGGATAAGATCTTAGCTATAATAATAAATATAGAAGAGATACTACTAGTATAAGCTAAACTATTTATAGTAGATTAGCTAGAGAATAGAGGTAATACTAAGAAGATTAAAGAATTTATAGATAAACTCTTTAAGAGCTAGGAAGAATTTAAAAATAAGGTCCGAAACGTCTTTAGGGAAATAGATATAGAATAGAAAGTATAAAGAAAGCTACTAAAACTAACTTAAATTAAGAGAGTAATAGATTATACTATAGAGTTTTAGAGATTTAGTACTAGACTAGAATAGGATAATAGTATATTAGTAGGAATATTCTATAAAGGGCTTAAAGATAAAGTTAAGAACGACCTAGCTAGGAAAGAAAGGCTAATAGAGCTGTTAGAAATAATTAAATTAGTAGTTAAGATTAATAACTATTAATACGAATAGGAAATAGAAAAATAATTTTAGCCGTAAATATTCGTACTAACTAAGAAGGAAAATAAGACGGTACTATAGGATAGTAATCTAATAGTCCTTAGAAAAATTAAAAAGGATAGGAGAAAGAACTACTAATAATCAAGAATAAGTAATCTTAAAAAAGAAAGGCTTAAAAAGAGAGCGTACCTTCTATATAGATAAAAAGGTTACTATACAAAAGAATATTTAAATAAGAAGAAGAAAGCCTAAATAAAAACTGTATAACCTACTAATAGATACTAATAACTAATACGGTACTAGATATATTATATAAATAATAGATATAGAACGTACTATTTAATAAAGAAAGGAAGCAATTGTTAACTACAGCTAAGAAGAGTAGTAATAGTTATCAGATATATAGAATATCTATTAGAAGTACTATAGCTCGATAGTATATTAATTCTAGAAAGAATAAAATAAAAGAAGTACTAGATCTATAATAAAATATACTAGATAAAACTATACCTCTAGGAATATTAGAATATACTATTTAAAGAAGTAACATTTTAAGATAGCTAGAGTATATTAGAAACTATAGTAAAATTAGTAGGAAGAATTATAGATAAAGAAATATTCGAGTATATATAGGAAATATATTAAAGCTACCCTATAAAATAGGTAAAAGGTAAGAAAGGGAAATATATACTACCTTATAAAAACAGCTGTAAAAAAGATTAGACCAGCTATTACCAGGATAATTATTTAATATATAAAAGTATTAAAATAAAGCTAGAAGTATAGTTAAGAATAAATATATAAATATTACCTAAAATCTTATTATTTTAGAATAAAATAGAAAATTATATAGAAAATAGGTACTATTAGATTTATAAAAGTCTAATTTGCCTTAAAATAGAGTATTTATACTAGCTTAGTAAAATTATTATAGAAGTTAAAGAGTTAAGAAAGTTAGTTTTAGAAGTAAGAGAGATATAGAGAGATATTAGAAGATATTTTAATATTACAGCTTATAAGATAGTAGGAGTAAATATACCTAAAGAAGAAGAATATTATAAAAATAATATATATTTAGAGGAATATAAAGTTTTAAACTAGAAATAATATATAGTTAAATTCTAGTACTATTAAAATATATTTAGAGTATTTAGATAGTAAAAATTAGATAAAGATTACTAACTAATTAAATAGTAATAGTATTTCTTAGAATAGAAGTATAAGATATATAGTAAATAGGTAAAGGCTGCCTATACTTAAGGACTATAGATAAAGTATAATATAGATAGATATCTACTATATAGAGGAGAAAAAGAGAAGGTAGAGTTCTTCCCATCTTAGTTAAAAAACTAAGTAGCCTCTAAAGTAATAACTATACTAAGGAACTAGGTAGAAAAGCTGTTAGAAGAGTTACTAGTATAGTATCCTTATATATAGTACTCTAAATAGAATTTAATAGGAAGACGTTTAAAATACTATTTAATAGTAAAGCTTTAAATATATTTATATTAGCGTAATAAATTTATAAGAATAATATAGAGTAGAGGGAAAAAGTAGTATCTTATATAATATACCTAGTAGACGACAAGCTAATAGACTATAGTAGAGGAATTGTACTAATAGGAACTAAGAAGTAAGTACTTAATATTATAGGATATACTAATATAAGAAGTATCGATATTATAAACCTAGGAAAATTTAATATATTACTAGGTATAGACTAACTAGTTAAATATAATCCTAGAGTAGATTAATAGTAAGAGATAGTTTATAAGCTATAGAGCCGGTCTAAAATAGAACGGGTAGTAGAATAGTATAGGGTAAGACGTTTCTTAAGTCTACAGTTAATATAGAAAGTATTAGTAGCTATAATAGTTAGACATTTTAAAAAAATAAAATAGATGCTAAATATTATTATAGTTCGAAAAGTATATAAGAAATTATAGAATAAAAGTATATAAGAAATTATAGAATAAAAGTATATAAGAAATTATAGAATAAAAGTATATTTTAAGAAATTTAAGAAGATTATAGCGAATTTATAGGGCTATATAAAGAAGTAGAGAATAGAGGATTATTTAAGTACGAGGAATATAACTATAAAATTATTATTAAAGATAAAGAAAAACTAAAATCTAGTCTAATATATAACTTAAACTAAAAATAAAGAGAAGAACTTAGGAAGTATATCTAAAAGAATTTAGTAAGGGGATATATATAACTAAGCTAGAGTAAAATAGTATTACCTATATTATTTATACTAAAGAAAAATAGTAAACTAAAATTATATATAGATTATAAATAATTAAATAATATAATTAAAAAGAATAGATATTTATTATCTAGGATAATAGAGCTTATAAGTTAGTTATAAAAAGCTAAGTAGTTTATAAAGTTTAATATAAAAGAAGGATATTACTAAATTTAAATAAAAGAGGGCTATAAATAGAAAATAATATTTAAAATAAGATAAGATCTTTTTAAATATCTAGTAATACTATTTAGACTTATAAATATACTAGTAACCTTCTAAGTAGTTATAAATAACGTATTAAGAAAATACTTAGATATATTTATAATAGTATATCTAGACGATATTTTAGTCTATATAAATAGATTGCTAAGAGAGTATAAAGAATATATTAGAAAAGTATTAGTAAAACTATAAGAGTATAAATTACTTATAGTTTTAAAAAAATACGAGTTTTATAAAATAGAAATAGGGTTCTTAAGATTTTAAATATCTAGAGACGGTATTAAAATAGAATAAGAAAAGGTTAAAGTAATACTAGAATAGCTAGTATCTACCTTAATTAAATAAATCTAATTCTTTTTAAACTTTACGAATTTCTATAGAAAATTTATAAGTAGGTACTCTAGAATAGTAGCACCTTTAATAGAGATTACTAAGAAAGAAAAAAAGGTTTAAATAGCTAAAAGTATAGTAAAAAGCCTTTAAAAAATTAAAAGCCTGCTTTACCTTAATATTAATACTAAAGATACTAGACCTAGAAAAGTAATTCTAAGTAGAAACTAATGCTTTAGATAAAGTATTAGGCGCTTACTTAAGTTAGTAAGACGAAGATAGAAAGTAGAAGCTATAAGCCTACTTTTTAAGAAAAATAAAACTAGAAGAATTTAACTATAATATATATAATAAAGAGTTATTAGTAATTATTAAAATATTAAAAGAATAGTAAATATACCTATATTACAGAATTAGCTTCTACTTAATTCTATATTACCTCGCCTATTACGTATAGACCCAAACCTCTAATATATATATATATATAACCTAATATCTATCTTCTTTCTCTCTTTATCTAGACGTCTTAAACTATTATAGTAGTAGATATTAGTTATCTATATAGCTTAATCTAATACTCGTTTATCTAGTATTAATAATCCGATATACGTTACTGTAATATTATATCTAGATTCTTAATTAAGCGCTAGGGTCTAATTTAAGTATATTCCTAGACGTTTATAATAATACTATACTAACCTAATCTAATTTCTAGTATAATACTACTATATAAACCGACCTAATCTCTAGTATAATACTATTATATAATAATAACCGGTTGCGCCGATATATCTATAACCTAACCTAATTCCTAGTATAGTACTACTATACGATAACAACTAATTGCGCTAATATACCTACAATCTAATTTAATCTCTAATATAGTACTACTATATAAACTAAACTAACCTAATTCCTAATATAATAGTACTATACGATAATAACCGGTCGCGCTAATATACCTATAATCTAACCTAATCTCTAATATAGTACTATTATTAACTACTAGTCGCGCTAATATATATATAACTAACCTAATCTCTAATATAGTACTACTATACGATAATAACTAAATATACTAATATACCTATAACTAGACTTAACCCCTAATATAGTACTACTATATAACGATAATAGACTATGCTAATATATCTATAATATAGCCTAAATTCTCTAAATTTAGTCTAGATTCTATAAATTTCTACTAAATCCCGGGAAATTTTTTAGGAGGAGCTAGAGTAGAGGTATAGACTAAAAGGCTACTATAAAGAGTGTTCTAGAGTACTACGAGACGGACTATTAAAGTAAGATAAGTAGAGATATATATTTCTAGTCTAAATAAAGGCTAGAGCGTAGATAAATAATAGAAGTCTAGTTTTACTAGAAGGCGACAAGTTAGTAATATATAGTTTAGTAAGGAGGCTTCTATAGATAGCGTTTATAGAAGTAAAGCCTAAGTAGAGGCTAGAGTTAGAATAATAAGCTGGAATTTTTCTACCCTTCCCTCCCCTTTATACTCTTATAGGAGCTTAATAATAGAAGGGGGGTACTATTACAGAATCAGCTTCTACCTAATCCTATACTACCTTACCTATTATATATAGACCTAAACCTCTAATATATATATATATATAACTTAATATCTATCTTCTTTTTCTTTTTATTTAGACGTTTTAAACTATTATAATAGTAGTATATTAGTTATCTATATAGTTTAATCTAATACTTATTTATCTAGTATTAATAATCTAATATATATTACTATAACAACCTAATAGAAATTAAATACCTATTTAAAATTTAAATAGACTATAAAAACTTTATATATTTTATAATAACTACAAAACTTATAGAAAAATAAATATAATAGGTAGAACGATTAGTAGACTATAATTTTAAGATAATATACTAGAAAGGGTTAGAAAATATAGCTATAGACGTACTAAATCGTAGAGTCGATTATATAACTAAGGAAAAGTATAAAAGAAATATAATCTTAAGATAGAAATTAGATAGATCTTTTATATATAACTATTTATAAGTTGCCTAAGTTATAAAACTAATTATATTAGAATAAGTTTAGTAGTAAAAGTTAAGAGATATATAGATAGTAGAGTAATATCTAATAAGTAGTAAAAAAGTAAAAGTAATTAAAAATATAACTTAGAAATAACTATATATATATTTATATATATAATAGTAGATAATAAAAGAATTATATAAATCGCTAGAATAGGAATACTTAGGGGTAGTAGAAATAGAATAAAGGTTAAGGAAGAGCTTTACTTTTATTAATATAAGAAAAGAAATATAAGATATACTCTATAAGTATCTTAAATATAGAAAGAATAAGACTATAAGATATAAACCTTATAAATTCTTATAGCTATTAGAAGTATTTAAAGAACTATAGAAATATATTATAATCGATTTTATAATTAAATTACTAGAATTAGTAGAACTAAGATTAAAATAGAGATATAATACAATTATAAATATAGTAGATTAACTAATAAAGTATATATACTTTAAACTAGTATTAGAAATAATAATAGTACTTAAACTAATATATAAGCTATTATATATAGTATTTATAGAGTATAAAGTCTTAAAGTATATTACTTTAGATAAAGATAAGTTGTTTATATCTAAATACTAGTAGGAATAAATAGAAAAGATAAGAATCTAATAATAGATATTAACTAGTTTCTACCTATAGATAAATTATTAGATAGAATAAGTTAACTAGAATCTAGAAATATATTTAAGAATATATATTAATAAATAATAAGATAATTAAGTTAAACTATTACCTATAGTATAGATAGTCTATAATAAGATAACCTAAAGTATTATAGAGACTATACTCTTTAAAGCTAACTATAAATAGAAAGCTATTATATATTAAAAATAGAATTAAAAAAATCTCTAGTTCTACTAGTAGACTAGAAAGCTAAGAAAATAAAGGAAATCTATAATTAGCTTAAGGAAAAGATTTAGTTAAGAAACTTTAAAATAGTAGAATAGGCTAATAAATTAAGGATTAAAAGACTAATCTTTAAAAGAGAGGGTAAAGTTTTCTTATTAATAAAAAACTTAAAGACTAAAAGACCTATAAAAAAGCTAGATTATAAAAGAATAGGACTATTTCTAATTAAAAAATAAATTAGACTTATAAATTTTAAACTAAAACTATTAAGTAATATAAAAATACACCTAGTATTTTATAAGTTAAAACTAGAACTAGTACTAGATAATATACTACTATAAGAAACTATTAATATAAAACTAGAATAGGAATATAGAGTAGAATATATACTAGTAAAAAGACGGTTTAGATATTAGTAGAAGTATCTAGTAAAGTAGAAAGGATATCTATAGGAGAAAAGTTTATAGAAACTAGTATAGAACCTAACCAACTATACTATAAAGTTAAAGAAGTTTTATTAGAGGGCTAGAATAATAGATTATTAAGTAAAGTCTAGTTAGAAAGTAATAGTAGTAGTAATATAAAAAGAGCCTCTTATATAGAACTTAGAGCGGTAGTAGAGAGTATTTTAAACCTAGTAGACCTCCTCTCTTCTTCTTCTAACTTCTCTTACTCTTCTATTAACTTTACCTCTTATTTTCTAAGATCTAGATTATACTCTTCTAAAAAACAGACGTACTTTTTAATATACTCTAGGTAAGAAAGAACTACTTAATAGTAATACGTAGATTCTTTAAGATAATAAATCTCCTCTTTCTTAGTAGCTATAAAATCTTAATAGATAGAAGTAGATTTCTTATAAACCTTTAATATATTTACTAGAAAACGGTAGAGAATACTCTTAGTTAAAGAAAGATTGTAGAATAAACCTTAAGAAAGATACTCTTTATATATAGAAGAAAGGGTAGTATTATTATAATAGTTATAGTTTATAAACTAATAGTTTAAATAATAGTAAGATAGATCTATTATAACGCCTAGTAAAAGAATTAAGTAACTAGTATAATAATTATAGATAGAAGTATTTTTATATTAAACCTTTAATATAGTAGAAGAGAAAAAAAAAGAAGAATAGAGTTATACTTATAAGTTAAGTAGGACCTACTAGAATATATAAATTACTAATCTTAGAACGGAAAAATATAGATATAGTACTATAATATACTTATATAGAATATATTAGAAGTTAGAATAAACTACTAGAAATAGTAGAATATTACACCTAAATAGAATAAGTAAAATAATAGATTAAAAAGCTTTAGGATAAACTTATAAAAAGAAGAGTAGATATTATAAATATAGAATATTAAGAAGTACTACTTCTATAATTAGAGTTTAATCTAATATTAACTATTATATAGGTTAACTTAGATAAGAACTAATAGAGTAATAATAAGTAAATATATATTAGAAACTAATTATTAGATAGTAAGTAGTAGAACTATAGAAATTAGAAAGATAATTAGCTAGATAATAAAGTATAGTATAATCTATATATATAATAATAGTAGAAGTATTAAGTATAGTAGGTTAGACCTAATAGACCTAATAGATCTAATAAGCTAGATTTAGTAGTTTTAAACTTAACTATATAAGATAGAAAATTTTCTTAGAAGATTAAGTTCTATATAATTATTCTTATAAATTTATTTTACTACTAAATTAAACTTTTAAGAATATATTTATTATATTTAAAGAACTAGTAATTCTAATATTCTCTCTTTACTAAAGTTACTACTATAACGATGCGAAGAAATCGTTCCACGAAAAGCTTTACATGCAACCTTATCCTAAAGCTTTTTACTTATCTTATTCTACCCCCGGCTCTACCCCTTTTCCCTTCCGTATATAGTTGTATACTCCCTTATAAGTAGCTTAGTAGTTCTTCTATATCCTTTTATATAAGGCCTATAGGTGTTAATAGAATTTTTAGGTCTCTAATCCCCACGTACTTTTATATACCTCTAAGTAGATTCGTGCCGTATTTAGACCTATTATCTTACCTGCGCCGTTATATTATATAGAAGAACTTAATACTGCTAGTAACGGCCTTTTTAATAATATCGCATCGATTGTTTATTTAACTATATTTAAGTCTAAGATATATCTAATTTAGTTTAAGTTATAATACTTATATACTATTATATTAAATTATTTAGTTACCTAGATAGGATCTTAAAAACTTTTTATTAACTAAAGCTTTTAGGTTTAGAACTTTCTATCCCCTACGATTAGGATTGCTTTTAGAAAAGCCGCGTAGAGTATACCTAGGTAGAAACTCGGAAACTACTAATAACCTATTAGAATTAGAGGTAACCGCTGATATCTAACTATAATTTACCTTCTAATTCCTATATTAGAACTAATATACGCGTAAGTTATAGTAAGAGTAAGCTTCTATCTATATATATAGAACAACTGTTACCTCCTATAAGGGGCCCTACAACAGGCGGACCCCTCTCTATAAGGCCTATAATAAAGAATCTATCTAATTTAGAGGGAAATTAGAGTAAACTAACTCTTAAGGAATAAATTATAATTTTATAAGAGAAGATCGCACGCTTAATATAATAGAGAACTATTAGTTCTAATTAACCTCTATAAACTACCGAATTAGAACTAATAATATACTAGGAAACTTTTGCAACTCCCCTAGTAAGAAACCTCTTAGCCACCTTTAAGCCCCTTTAAACCCATCTTACTAAACGCACGCCTAAGATTAAAAGTCTTATAGATAGTAGTAAACCTATATTTAAATAATAGAAAGCCTTAATTCTAGACTAACTCGAGATTAATATAGATTACTATCCGATAGAGTATATATATATAGTATTAGTATAGAGATATACCTCTAGTACTGCGAAAGGGTATCTAGAGCTAAAATACCTAGCCGAATTAGACTAGTATTAGTTTAAGAATACTAAAGAAATAATTTTACTCCTACGATTATATTTTATTATAGGTAATAAGGAGATAAAAGCGTAATAGGTGTTTTAGGTCCTAAGGATAAATAAGAGAGAAGCGTTCCTAACTTTTAAAGCTTACTTTATTAGTACAACTATTAGGGGATCTATATTCTAATCTAAGTAGTTCTTCTACTTATAAGATAAGATTCTCTCTAGCCTAAGGATACTAAACCTTAGCTTTAAGCTTATATAGAAAGGCTCCTTTAATACTATAGTCGCCCACTTAATAGTCTACAATATAGAAAGGAGGAGTATTTCTAGCCTTCTAAAATAAACTGTTAGCTTATAGGTTATAGCTAAAGTAAATTCGGATTAGTACTAGAAGATTTCTAAGAGTTTATCTAAGGTAACCTATAATCTAATACCACCTTAATCTACTCTAGTATTAACACCTTATTCTACTATAATCGCTTTCTAATAACCTAGTAAGACTCTCGCACCTAAAAGGTATACAACCCTAGGTAATTACTATAATTATAGTAAACTAGAATACTTTATAAATAAATATACAGTCTTTAAAGTATAAAAGATAGAGGTTAAATAAGAGGAGATTAAAGAAGAAGAGTTCTTAGACGTAAACGAGTACTACCTAGATAGTTCTCGGGTGGAAAATAGAAACGTCTAGAAAAACTCTCTATCCTAGACTTAAATAAGTACAACTTATTAAATATCGATTTATTATATTTATTTAGAGGAAAGTACTTCTAAATCCCTACTATTCTATATTTAAAAGGCGTTAGTGTATAACTAAACGCCCTTATTAATATAAGCGCTTAAGGCTTTCTATTTCTTAATTTTATAATAGCTAGATTACTCTCCTAAACTCTATATATATTAATATAGTACTTACCCTTTAAAATTACTGTTAAAGGTTTTTAGGACTAAATCTAAACCCTAGTTAATTAGTATATCTACTTATACCTGCAAATTAATAGAAGAACTATCTAAAACTACCTATTTATTATTATAGATTTAGGTACTTAGGATTATATTATTAGTATTAAATAGTTATATTATTTTCAACTCTAGCTAGATATAGATAAGAATCGGATTATATAGCCCTCTAAGTATCCTACTATTTATAATCCTTCACCTTTTCTTCTTATATAATTAACTTAGCTAGTACATGATAAAAAAGTAGAGCTAGATATCTAGCGATATGACGCTTTATAGGAAAAGAACTAGTATTAGCAGTCCTGTAGTCTGACTATCTATTATATTAAGGGTCTATTAAGACTGCTAAAATTATATCGGTCTCTTATAGCTTATAGTCTAAATAAGTTTAGAGCTCCTGTATACCCGTATATAATAAAGTCTAAACCCAATCTAAAGAAAGTCTATTCTTTTATTATTGCTCTTATTTTAGCTAATACTTTCTACTTTAATATAAAGAGGAAAGAGAATAAGTTTTTCTCTATATCTCTATATAAAATCGAGCAGCTAATTAAAGATAAGTAAGTCTTAGAGCTGGAAGATAAAGCTGAAAATAAAGTACTAGTAAATCTCTAATTACTATCTAAATACTATAGGTATTAGAATATATTTAGTAAAACTGCGGCTTATTAATTACTAGAATACTACTCTTATAATTATAAGATTATTCTTATAGAACTTCTCTCTAATAGTTACAGCCTATTATATAAGTAGAATATTAAGGAGCTGGAGGCAACTAAAAAGTATATTATAGATAATCTATAGTATAGGTATATCGAGTAGAGTTGAAGCTCCTTTATATCTCCAATTCTTTACGTCCGCAAATCTAATAGTAACCTATATATCTATATAGATTATTGTAAATTTAATACTCTTACCTGTAAGAATATATATCCGATACTATATATAGATAAACTCCTATTTAAGCCTACTAAGGCAGTAATTTTTACTAAGTTTAATATTCGCGTGGCCTTTAATAAGATTAAAATAAACTCTAGTTCTAAAGAATATACTACCTTTTAGACTTAATACGGAACCTATAAGTATAAAGTTCTATCTTTTAAATTATATAACAGTCTAGTAACTTACTAGTACTATATAAATAACGTACTAATTAACTATCTAGATAACTTCTATATTACTTACCTAGATAATATCTTTATCTACTTAGAAGACGAGGCGATATATGTTATCTACGTTAAGAAAGTTTTTGAGAGATTATATTAAGTAGAGTTATAAGTTGATATTAAGAAGAGCGAATTCTATATTACCCGAACTAAATATCTTAGCTATATCCTCTTAAATAAAGGCTTTAAGGTTAATTTAGAGAAGGTAGAAATACTGCGCAACTAGTAGCTACCTACTATTATAATAGGTGTAAAATCCTTCTTAGGTTTTACTAGATTCTATTAATAGTTTATACCGGAATTCTCGCGTGTTGTAAAGCTAATTATCGTACTATAGAGCCCTATAACCCCTTTTATATAGACTTCGGAATGTAATATTACCTTTAAAAAATTGAAGTTAGCCCTGTTAAGTATACCTACGCTCTACTACTTTAACCCTATATTAGAAATAAAAATAGAAACTAACGCCTATAATAGAATAGTTATAGGAGTACTATTATAGAAATATTCTAATAGAAAATAGTACCCTATAGTATTTTATAGTAAGGTTCTATCCGGTTTAGAACTAAACTAGAAAATCTATAATAAGGAACTATTCGCAATTATTACTACGTTT
>ML986749.1:9325-27428 GCA_010094045.1 Lojkania enalia
GTAGTTAAGGAACGTATTAACAACATCAAACTAGTATATATTAAGTTTAAAATAAGTTGCAATTAATATTAGAAAGTAAAAGGTTTATATAGCTAGTATAGTAGTATAAGTATCTCTCTATTAAGATTACAGATCGCCGCGTACAACTAATCTAGCCTTAAATTTATATAGGAAACTATCCTCATTAAATTTATATGCGAATACCTATATTACTAGAAGAATTTTAGTAGAGTCTTAAAGGATTGTTACCTTTTACTAGGTATCTATATCCTCCTACTTCTATAACTCAGCGCGATAGGCTTTATAGAAGCTAGTACTAAAAGGGTAATTCTTTAGATTCTTATAGTACTTTAGTTCTAGTAGAAGCTAATTGCGATGATATTTTCTAATAGTACAAGTTTCCTTTATATAATTTGCTAGTATTAGCTCGCTATTAGATAGTACTATAAAAGTAGTAAAGTATAATTAAGGCGGCTTACGGCTGTATAGGGACCTACCTCCCTAGATTATATTATCCCTTAATACTTAGCTACTAATTTCTTCCTTCTACGGGGTATTATTTATTCTTCTTAAGAGTATAGAAGTATAAAAAGGCGACAGTTACTATCCTTATAATAAATTATCGCTAAACGCAGTATTTTTACTATCTACTAACAGTACTATAAGGGTATCCTAATTCCTTAATACTAGCGCTGGTGTTAATTCTAGCGTTAGGAGTCTCTAATTACTAGTAATATCGTCGATTTATTTTTTAAAAACAATGTTCTTCTATTAATAGGCCTTCTTACTAATTAAATTACCTGCTGACTTAGTAGAGATATCTTAATTAGGCAGCTGATCCTTGTAGATCGCTTCTACGACTTTAATCGTTTCATCGTTACTACTATTAATAGAGCTCTCAATATTATTAATTTAAAAAAGAATCTTCTCTAGGGATTCTTTTAGCGGATATTCCTCCTCCTTACTAGATATAATATCGCTAAATACAACGTCCCTAGTATTAAATACCTATTTTAGTTTCAGAATCAGTACTTGGTATATATTTATACTCCTATATTATAAGAGTTTTCTAATTAATACCTATAACACTAGTTTATCGCCTCTTAATAGAGTTTTATCTAAAATATACGCTTACGATCCTATAACCTAAAGGTAAGTAAGAGATAGTTTATAGCTAAAAACAACCTTATATAGGGTTTTAAATCGAAGGCTTATAATTAGCGTTCTATTAAGTAGGTATATCGCTGTATAAGCTAATTTATTAGTATATTTATTAGAGATATTACTTTCTATTATAAGAGCGCGCGCGCGGGTTATTATTTAGTATTCTACTTGCTCTACTAGGCTATTCTACTTAGGCGTATAAGGCGCGCGAGCTTTAATCGTAATTCCTTAATTAAGTAATACTTCTATAAGTTTTAAGAAGCTTAAGTTATTATCTATATAGATATATACAATCTTTCTTTTATACTATTATTTAATTTTTGCTAATAGTGTTTTAAAGGCTTTTATAAGAGTAGATTTCAACCGATCGTATATCGTAAATCTCTTATACTACTAGGACACCTAATTAACTATATAAAATAAGTATCTTTCGCTGTTATAGTATCTCTTATAGTCCTTCTAAAGTTGTATAATATTAATTGTAATTCTCTCGAATAGTTTAGTAGCCGGGTAAAGCTAACTACACTAGCTAATCTACTATAATAACTTCGCTTATATATATATCTAATAATCTTACTATACTAGTACTTCTTAATCGCTTAACTAGATACCCTTAGCTGCTTAAGGTAGGGCTAATACTAAATCTCTACCTAGGTGGCCTAATAATTAGTATACTTCAGCTAAAGAAATACTTCGTATTAGTTGCTAGTAATAGGAAAGCTTTTCCTTAATTACTGCAACTATCTTATATCCGGAAAGTAAATTAAGTAGAGGCCTTTTTACTAGATCCGCGTCTAGTAGCTAGTAGCTGTTAAATAACTCTAAATAATAAACAATATTATAGTAATTATACTAGTAAAGGTAATCTCTACCTAAGTTAAACTAGATATTCTATTTCCTATTTCTAATCAGGGCTATTATATTAGTTAGCAACTAAGAGATGTAAGCAACTTCTATTAGCTTAATATCCTTTAGGCCTATAGAAGAATTAATTATAATTACGATAGTACCCTATTTTAATATAGGGTATATACTACTTCCTGCAGCGATTTTATCTTTAGAATTTACTATCTAAGTAGTTTACTAACTAAAAGCCTTAGAGTTGTATATATAAATATTAGAACCTAGATTAAGTATCTACCGATTTAGAATACTAGTATCTTCTTTCTTAGGGGTAGTACTCGCTAAAAAATTGCCTCTTTAAATCACCTGGGTATTTCTCTAGAGGCTAGTAGCCTTTATAGAGGCTTTACTATTAAACGAGAATTTCAACTTCTTATATTTTTCTATATTTACCTTTAGAGTATTCTTTTTCCCCTAGTTATTCCTATTTAAAATATTATCTCGGGCTTTTAGTATTTCCTAATCTAGTATCTAGTTTAGTAGCCTAATCGATTTATTTACGTACTCGCAATTACTCCAGAAGTACTACTTCTTATAGAAGTAGGGTAGTAGAGTACGCGATCGCGAACCAGATTTTTCTTAAAGCTACTATATAGTACTATTAGAATTTATTTAAGGAATTAATAGATATTGTAAAGCTGTAAATAAGCTAAGCACCTTCTATAGATTAAAACATCTATAATAATTAGTATATTAGTATACTAATTGTTTAATTATAAGAATTAGTTGATTAATTCTACCTAGCTTATTTTTAACATTAATCGGTACTATATAGATTAGCGCCCACACCTCATCTTTCTTAGCAACT
This sequence comes from Lojkania enalia, assembly GCA_010094045.1. Taxonomy (NCBI): domain Eukaryota; kingdom Fungi; phylum Ascomycota; class Dothideomycetes; order Pleosporales; genus Lojkania; species Lojkania enalia. Next base: position 12,201 of record ML986749.1, read on the forward strand.
ATTAGAAGAAAATCCTTTTCTACTCTAAGGCCTTAAACTTCTACTAAGCTAGTAGCTTTAGTACAACAGATTACCTGATTCTACTAATTTAACTACTTCTCTACCTCTCTATTAGTTGGGTACTTAAAGAGAGCTTAATATTCCTTCTAGATTAGTTGCTCTCTCAACTTAATAGTAGGCGCTAACTTTTCCTATAAGATTCTAAGAATCTTATAGCTAGTTATATCGTTACTAAGTATTACTTTATATTAAGGCGATGTTATCGTTAGGATATCGCTATATATAGTACAAAGAGCGTTGTTAATCTTAATCTAATTCTTCCTCTATCGGTTATATTAGTCCCTTACCTAGTTCTAATCTGTTGTTTATATCAAGGTTATCTCCTTATATATAACTCTACTAGAGGGGTATCTTTCTATTTCCCCTTCTAGATTTATCTTTAGGGTCCGGAACTTACCTATATTAGGGAGGGGAGGTTCTGGCCTATAAATTTTAACCTCTTTAAGAGGTACACTTAGATCCAAATATTTCTATACTCTTAGCCTACTAGCTATTAGTTTACGCTGCTCGAGCTAATCCTCCTAATTACTAGGGGTACTAAGTATCTTCTTCTTAGATATAGCTATAGAGGAGTGTACAACCGTTATAATACTAGAAATATACTAGGATATATTAATACTAGAGAATAAAATAGCCTTAAACACGATATAGCATATTAATAGGCTTATAAAGTGCAGAATTTATATATAATTCTGATAGCTAAGTGCCTAAAGATCGTTAGTAAACGATAAAGATAATAATATTGCGATATTACGATACTAAATAAAAAAGGTACGATATTAATCGCGATATATAAATTAAGTTGCAGCTATTTTGGTGCGGTAACCGGGCTTATAACTATATTAAGAGGCGAATCTTGTCTCAGGGAGGGAGATGAGGAGCTAAACTTATTAATTAAAGATGGCTAGCGGGCCATATTTATATACATGAAAAAGGGGTATATTAGCTAATATCCAGCGTGATATCCGGCGTAATATCGACCGTAATATCGTACGTCGATATCTAATACAGCTCGGTAGACTAGCCGAAAATCCCTATAATATAAATAAATAGTAAAAAACGCGCTAATTTAATATTTAATATAATCTAAATAACCATATACTAATAATATACTAGAATTTACTTATAATATAAATATAAGTCTAACTTAAAGAGACTAATAAAACTTAGAGAGAAGGTTATTATTTAATATATACTTAACTTCGATTTATAAGAATTTATATCTACTTTAACTACTATATAAAATGTAACTAATAACTTACTTACTAAATATAATATAAACTAGATTAATATATATTAGTTTAAGAACTTTATTAAATATATTTTTAAACTTAAAATACGCTTAAATTAGTTTTATAATTACTAGAAAGCTTTATATAAAAATTCTAAAGTAATTAAAAGTTAGTTTAAACTTATATAATATACTAAGAAAAAGTATAGTATTATAAATAAAAATATATATAACTTTAATAAATCTAGCTTTTAAATAGATAATATAAAATACTATTAAATAAGCTATTCTATTAAATAAGCTAAAATTTCTTAGTATTTTAAATCTACTAACTTTAACTGGTTAAACTATTATTAGAATTATCTAAAAAAATATTCTAAGTATTTATATTTAATTTAAGAGAAGTAGATTTATCTATTTAATATATTTATATATTATATCTAACATATTCTACTATTAAAGCAGCTAAACTATCGAAGCGGCCACTTTTTCTTAGCATTATAAACACTACGTATAAACTATAATAAATCTACAATACAACCTTCTATTAATTTAATAAGAAGGTAGAATTGAGTTTATCTTACAGACGTATAAATTAGGCTAGTTTAAGAGCGTGTAACACGCTGCTATAGCTTTTAATATATAATATTAACAACTCTCTACTCGACTTTATAGAATCGCGTTTCGCCCTTATATATAACTAAATTACTAGAAGCTTATAGTAACCGAAGAATAAATAATTATACAATATATTCTTAACCTTAATTTATAAGGATTTACGCCCCAGCTATATAAGGTAGTAGATATAGTAGATAAACTATTAGGCGTATATAGTAGAATATCTATAAGAAAGAATTAGTCTAAACAATTTATAGAACATATAAACAAGCTTAAAACAGCCTTTAATCAAGTAAAGGATTGCTAAAGAATAAAATAAGAGAATCTAGAAGTTATTAACACGTAGTTTAAGCTCATACAAAATACAATTACAAAATATAGTATATATAATAATAATATCTACAACTTTAATAAGACAGACTTTTAGATAGGTATTATTAGTACTATAAAGGTTATTACAGGTTTAGAATATTATATAAAGCCTACTCTTATACAGCTAGATAATTGCGAGTAGATTATAGTTATTTAGAGTATTTACGCTACTACGTATACGACTCTACTATTTATTATCTATAAAAAACGTATCTATATCTCTATATAGTATAAAGAAGCAGATATACTATACAATTGGAAAATTTTAGTCTCTAAGAACGGCTAGATAAATAATACGCTTAATTTTAAGTAGCTAAAGCACTTTAATAAGTATATAAAGATGCGTTAGGTAGGGTCGTATAGGCTACTTATTTTAGACGGCTATAAAAGCTACCTTAACTAGAAATTTAAAGATTACTACCTTATATAAAAGATTCTAATACTTTATATACTTTCTTATTTATTATATATACTTCAGCCTCTTAATATAGTTTACTTCTTACTATTAAAGCTAAAGTACTTATAGTATATATAAGACTTAGTACGCCGACGCGTCTACTATATTAATAAAGAAGGCTTCCTTCCAACCTTTAAGAACGTGTTTTTTAACGTATTTACGTATAAGAACTATTAAAAGGCCTTTAAAGTAATAGAAATTATTCCTCTAAACGTATAAGTTATATTAGATTACTTTAATATATAACTATATACTCTACTAGAACTACTTCTATAAGAAGACTTCTAGTAGTCTAAAACTCTAAGTAATATATATAAATTTAGATCACAATTAATACTTATACAAAAGTCCTTTATACAATTACTAAAAGAGGTATAAGAAGGATTCTTATAGCTTATAAAAGGTGCTAAGTTAATACTATATTAGAATATACTTCTTTACGCTTACAGCTCTAAGCTTAAAAGGTAATTAGAAGAAGTAACTAAGTGTAAAACGTATAAAAGAAAGTATATTTAGTATAGTAGTATAGTATTATATAGCGAGGGATCTTTATACATAGCTGCTAAAGCATCTATAAACTCTCAGCCCTTTAAAAAGACTCATAGTACTAATACTTAAGAAAGAGCTCAACCAGCTTAACGCTACTATAGTAACTATAGTAAGACTAGACATAACACTTATACGTGCCAAAAGAATAGTAGGGAAAATTCTAAATTAGATAAAAGTATATTATATATAGAATCTCTTATTAGTATTAAGTAAATTAACTTTTTATATATAGTATTTGTTGTACTAAGAAAAAGTAGCCACTTTAATAGTTTAGCCGCTTTAATAGTAGAATATATTAGTTCTATTATAATTCTTATATTATTATATATCTAGTTAAACTCTCTTTTATCTATCTATATAATAAGCTTTTTTTAAGCTTTAGAGCGCTTTAAAGGTTTTAATAACTACTTATACTAATTCTTTATAATATTCTATTATTCTATTCTATTATATCTACTTTCTTTTATATAATTTTTATTTAGTTAGTATTTTTATTTACTTTTTAAGCTTAGTAATTTAAGAGTTTATAAGTATATTTTAATATAGTATTAATTTAGTATTATAAATGCTCCTGCGGGAATCCCTATACTAGATTTAATCGAAACTTAGGACTCTATATAGCTAGAAGAATAAAGCTAATATAAAATATATAATATACTTAGTAGTTTAGTTAACTAAGTAATTAAATATATTTAGTTACGTAGTTAACTAAATAACTAAGTAAGAAGAAATAGTAAGAGAACTAAATTATATTTAATAATTTTATAACTCTAACCTTTATAGCTTTTTATAGTTAACTTAAATATCCTTTATATACTCTACCTATATACTTCTATTATAAGCCTATAAGAATAATCCTCTACAGTATATAATTACTCTTAGTTATTACCCTATCCTATACCTAGCTAATTAAAAGCTGTTATACTTTAACTACTCTTATAAAGCTAGAAGAAGTAAGACTAGTTAAACTATTTTAATATTACAGACGTTTATATATAGTTAGATAATTATACTTTAGGTAGTTAACTCTATTACTATATACTATATATAAATATTAAAATATTATATAAAGAATAGAGATATCTATATTATATAGGTTTTTATAGAAGCTAGGTCTATACTATTATATAGGCTAGCTAGGTTAGTAAAACCTTCCTCTATTATAGTTATAATAAGTCGGTTATATTCTAGCTAGCAGCTAATAGCTGTTACTAGTAGCTAGTTTAGATATTATAGTAAAAATAGTATAGGTATAGAGGTATCGCGGTATTATTATAATAGTACCCCCCTTTTAGTTATAAGTTCTTACAAGTTAAGTCTTTATATTATATTTAGGTTATTTATAATTAAATAGTAGTTATTAATACTAGTATTAGTTAAGATTATAAGTATATTAGTATAATTAGTTATTATTATATAGTAGTACTATACTAGAAATTAGATTAGGTTATAGGCATATTAGTACAACTAGTAGTTAATAGTAGTACTATATTAGGGATTAGATCGGTTTAATTTATACAGTAGTACTATACTAGAGATTAGTAGTAGTATTATTATAGGCGTCTAAAAATATATTTAAATTAGACTCTAGTATCTAATTAAAAATCTAGATATAATATTATATTTAAGTCTTATTTATTTAGATTTCTAGTATAGTAATCTTCTACGGTAGTTATTTTAGTAAAGTTACTAGCCGAGTACTATTCTAGGTTATAATAGCTAGTCTACTTAACTAGATATTTGTGCTAGCATCTCTATTAGTTATAGTAGAGGTCTTCTATTCGCTTAATAAAGTATTCTAGTTCTCTATTAATTTTAATAGGTTTAGGGTTGTATATTTATTAACTAGGTAAATAGTTAGATAACTTAAGTACTAGCTATAATAGCAATATATAGAATATATAATATATTTTAGCTAATTTAAATAGCTTTAGTCTATAAGCGTACAAGGATACCTTTATAATAACTTTATAAGAGCCTATATTCTTCTAGTTAAGCTTTTTTAATAGTCTTTATATACGTATATTTCTAGCGTCTAGTTAGACTAGATTACTAATCTAGTAGTTAGGGGCTGGTACGCGCTTATAGTTAGTATACTCTTATTAGAACGTTTATACCTAGGTAAGTTCTTCTCTAATATACTCTATAATATCCTTTATCTTATTAACTAGTCTATTAGCCTTCTAGGCTATTAGGGACTATTTTAGCGGTTAATAGATCTCTATAAGCGGCTTAAAACCTATTTAAGAATACTAGCTAAAGTAGACTAGAAATAGGGAGACTTTTAATAATTTAGATATTATGTTATTCGCTTTAAACTATACTATTAGTAGCTATTTAACCTAGTTATCTTATTTATAGCTAGTATAGGCTTAGAGAACTTATTCTATTACTATATTAGTATTCTCTATCTAGCTATTAGTTTCTAGATAGAAGCTGGTTAATATATATATATTAATTTATAGCTATTTATAGAGCTCTTAGTAGAAGGTAAAAATAAACTATGTTCTACAGTCGGATATAATAGTATATAGTAGTCTATAGTAAACCTATATATAGTAATAGAATAGTCGGATAATATTAGAAGCTTCGATTCTTGTGTATAGTATTAGATGTCTATACTTACTAAGCCTATTAACTACTACTATAATATTCGTACAACCTTCTAATTCTAGTAGATTAGTTATAAAGTCTATAGAAATATTTTAAAACCTTCGTTTAGGTATAAATAATAGTTTTAGTAATCTATAGTACTTCTCTCTAGAAGTCTTACTTCTTTAGTATATATAATAACAGCTTATATATTATTATACTAAGTCGAATATCTTTAACTAATAGTACTTACGCTAGAGTAGTTTTAAGATCTTTCTTTAACTAGGGTATCTACTAAACGGCGAGTTATAGATAGTTTATAATAGCTTAAGCTTTAGTTTATTATAGTCTAGTACTATAAGTTAATCTTAGTAGTATAGTCGGTTGTTATATTGTTTATAATTAGCTAGAGTTAGGAGCTTAAATTAATAGGCTCCTTTTCTTAGTAGCTTTAGGGTATCTTAGATTAGATTATTATTCGGGTATTTTTCGTCGATAATCTCTATAATCGATTAGCCTACTTCTATCTATTAGAATAGTTTAGGACGAAGTAATATCTATTAATAACTTCTATAGGCCTCTTCTTATATAGGCTTATTTTATAACCTTTAAGTTAAAGTATTAGACTTCTCTCCAAATTTTCCGGGTTAGTATATAATACTAAAGTTAAATCTTAATAAATATTCTAACTAATAGACCTATTAGTAGTTTAGCTACTTTATTTTTATAAAGTACTATAGGTTCTTATAATTACTTAACACTTTTATAGAGAATACTATACCTTCTAATTCGGGCCTCTATTACTTAAAATATTAGATAATCGCGAGTAGTTTCTTATTATATATCTTATAGTTGCCTTTAGTAGGGTTTTTATGCTTAGAGAAGTAGGTAACAGGTTTTAGTTTACTATCAGCGCCTCTCTAAGATAGTATGCTAACTATTATAAAGTCGGACGTATTAGCTTCTACTACTATTAGTAGCTTAAGATTAACGTATTAGAAAACTAGTATAGAAATAAAAGCATTTTTTAAGTAGTTAAAGAAATATTAATAGCTATTATTCTAGTTAAATCGAGTATTCTTCTTAGTTAGGGCTATTAAAGGGGAGACTTTCTATAAGAAGTTACTAATAAATTATTAGTAGAAGTTTATAAAGCTTATAAAAGCTTAAATATCTTTTATATTCTTAGAATATTTTTAGTTAATAATTATCTCTACCTTCTTCGGGTCTATATAGATCTCTTCTATAATAATTATATACCTTAGGTAGGTTACTTCTAACTAATAGAACTTATACTTATCTATATTAAGCTATAGACTATTTACTCTTAAGACTTTAAAAACTAGCTAGATATACTACTTATAATCCTTTAGATTCTTACTAAATATTAGAATATTATTAATATAGGTAGTATAGAATATATTAAAATATAGTCTTAGTACGTTATTTATAAAGTACTAGAATATACTTAGAGTATTAACTAGGCTAAAGGGTATTACTAGATATTTAAACAGCCTATAGTATATATAAAAGATAATTTTCTATTTATCTCTCTTAATAATTTTTAGCTTATTAAATACGGTAATAATATTAAGTTTTATATAGTACTTAGTCTTACTAAATTAGGTTAATATTTCTTAAATTAGTAGAATCGGGTATTAGTTCTTAATAGTAATAGTATTTAGGGCTCTATAGTCTATATAAAATTAGAGACTATCTTTAAGTTTCTTTATAAAGATTATAGGTATAGTTATTAATAATAAGCTTACTCTAATAAATCCCTTAGATAAGTTCTTATTAAGGTACTTTCTTAATACCTTTAACTTATTCTAAGATATTCTATAGAATAGACTAAAGCTAGTTTACTTACTATTCTCTAGTTTAATCTTATAATTATACGGTTATTATTTAGATAGCTTATCTATATTCTTATATAAGAAGATAGATAATAGGTTATAGTATTCTTTAGATACTTTAGTAATAGAGTTAGTATATACTTTTAGGGCTAGAGCCTTATTAATATTAGCTATTAATATAGCGAAGATTTTATAATTAGATTATTAGGAGAGTTAGACTAGTAGTATAGTACCTATATAGTATATATCTAGCTATAGTATAAACTTTAGGTATTTAGACTTAGATAGGTCCTCTTAACTATAATCTTTATCTAAAGTTAGGTTGGTTTTAATTTTAGATTCTTTTAACTAGTATAATATCTTAAGTAGCTAGTAATTATATTAAGTATAATTTAATAGGCGGAGTTTTAAGTAGTACTACCTAGGCTTTAAACTATATAAGAGTTATAAATTAGTTACTTTAAAATCTCTTTTTATATTAGATTCAGATAGTTTAGAGTCTTTAATAACTATTTAAGTAGTTTATTAGTAGATAGTAGTACTAGTAGATTATAAGTATTAAATTAGATATTAGTTAGTAGTAAAAACTAGCTATTTATTCTTATAGTTTAGGTTTATATAATACTTATATATTTATAGCTGTTCTAGAATTAACTAGTATTTTCCTAGTATAGTTATATAGAGATATACTATCTCTAAATAGTTTAAGTATTAGAGGGTTAAAGTAACTAAATAGAAGATAGTCCTCTTATAAAGAACTTCTCTATTAAAATTAGTTAGGTATAGATTATATAAGAGTTATATCTTTTAGAGTTTTAGGGTATATATAAAGTCTCTATAAATATAGCTATAACTAGTAGCTCTAGTATTAATAAGAATATTAATATCTTACTAGACTAGGTCTTAATAGATTAAAAAAGAAGCTAGAATCTAGTAGTTTTATAACTATTTCTATAGAAGCTAGTTCTATAGATATATAGAAATTTAATATAGGTATAATTCTAGGAGGTAATTTACTTCTAAAATAGACCTTTTAGTAATATTTTAATTAGCGAGACTAGCTGCGTTTAAAAGTAAGAATAATAGTCTTATCTATAGAATAATAAGTATATTAAGGATTAGTTAGAAAATTAGTTAGAGGATTAAGAGTAGGATCTATAAGATATAGTAGGGCTCTAAGACTCTTAATAGATTAATAGTAGAGGGGTACTATATTCTAGTAAAATATATCTCTTACTATTATACTTATAATAGTATCCTTTATAATAGCGCTTTTCTTATTTATTAAAGCTTATAGGCGTATAGCTAGAAGTATTAAGTTCTATAGTATTTAGGTTCTTCTAATAAGTAGTATAATACTTTAGTTATTTATAGTAGTTGCTGGGTAGATAATATAGGTTAGTATTATATAGGGAAATTAGGTTAGCATAGTTGTTTAAGGTGCTAGGTATTATAATACTAATTATAGTACAGTAGAGCTTATTAGAAAGAGAATATTAGAGATATATAATTTGTCTAGTCTCGTTTAGTTTAGTATCTATAATTAAACGTCGGAATTTAGTAAAGTAAGTAAGAAACCTGCTTTAGTCTTACTTTAAGGTCTCTAGCTTACTCTATACTATAGTCTCCTTATTCTAGTCGTTATAGGTAGATTCTAAGAAGGCAACTAAGCTATCTATAGAGTTAATACCCTTATCTATTAATAGGTTAACTAATATTACTAGATCTTATTCTAGGTAGAAATAGATATATAGAAGGCGGGTATATTTAGTTAAGTATTAGTTAGTATTTCCTTCTAGTTTATAGTAGAGCTTTCTAATAAAGTATAAAAGCTTTAAATATTTACTAGAAAATATTAGAGGGTTAGATAAGTAGTTAGAATAGAAATATAGATTATATATAGTTTTAGGCGGATTAGGAGTTAATATAAGCATCTATTTAGAAACTAGGGTTATAGGCTAAGTCGGGCTAAAGGCGGGTAATAGTTCTATTACTATTAATATACTAGCAGCTAGTAGAAGGGTAGCTATTTAGCGGCTACTAAATTCCCTTTATATCGCTTTAAAATCTAACTTATAGTACTTCTTCTAGGTTATTAAGGCCTCTACTAGCATCTCGTTCTTCTACTATAAAAAGTTTAGCTTACTCTAAATCTCTTTAAATATACTAATAAGCGCGTTTTTATCTATAGTATATAATAGTAGATAATATAATATAATATCCTAAATACTTATATATAGTTAGTTAATTATACTTTAAGTAGTTAACTCTATTACTATATACTATATATAAATATTAAAATATTATATAAAGAATAGAAATATCTATATTATATAAGTTTTTATAGGAGCTAGGTCTATACTATTATACGGGCTAGCTAGGTTAGTAAAACCTTCTTCTATTATAGTTATAATAAGTCGGTTATATTCTAGCTAGCAGCTAATAGCTGTTGCTAGCAGCTGGTTTAGGTATTATAGTAAGAGTAGTATAGGTATAGAGGTGTTGCAGTATTACTGTAACACTTAATTATAAGGAAAGAGATACCTTTAGTAAGTAATATAGGAAACTTACGCAAGTAAAATATTAAGATTAGCTAATAAGACTACCTCTTTAAAGGTAGGTACAATAATTATATTTATAAGAATATAGAACGAATTAATATAATAATAGAAACAGCTAGTTCTAGTAGACAAATAAATAAAAAGTCTAAAGAAGATTTAAGACAGCCTTCTTAAAAGCTTTAAAAGAATATAAGAAATAGTTAATAGTAATAGAAATTATCTAGAAACTTAAGTAAGTTAAAAGAATACTACTAATAATATATTATTAGCGATAAATTAAGCTAGTACTACTTAATAAGTTTAATAGAATTAGGTCTAAATTTAAAGGATTCCTAGTAGTAGTAAAAATCTATATTAATACTAACCTAGATATTATCTAGTATAACAATAAGAAAGTACTATTTATAGGAACCTACCTAATAGGTAAACTACTCGACTAGTTCTAGTCCTTCCTAATAGATTTTAAGAACTACGTAGAAGAATACTAGAAAAGTAAAACTAAGATAATATTTATAAGCTTAATATATTTCTAATAGAAATTTAAACTAGTATTTAGAGATATTAATAAAGTATAAGTAGTAGAAGATAGACTTTATAATCTAGTTTAACTAGGATCTATTACCTTATATATATTAAGCTTTTAATAGCTCTTAAATAAAGTTGTATAGAATAACTATAATATAATAGTAAAATTCTATAGAGGATTAAAAATAGAAATAAGAAGGGTAATAATATATATAGAATAACCTTAGGACCTAATATTATACTTCTAACTAGTAAAAAGAATTAATAATAAACTATACTAGTTTAAAAATAAGAAAAGGTAAGTATACTACTAAAAGATACGCTTTTTAGTAAAAGCTACTAATATAGGCGGATCTATAGATTTAAGTACTACTAGAGAAAAGAAGTCTAAACTATAAGCGACTTAAAAAAGAAAGACTTAGAAGAAAGATATTAAGTACTATAATTATTAGAAATTAGGATATATAGTAAAGGAATGTCGAAGTAAAAAGAAAGAAAAGAAAAACTAGCTTATAGAAGATAAACTACAGGAAGTAGGTAAAGAAAAACTAGCCATAACTATAGAATATAGAACTCTATATTTGTTCTTCTATAATAAAGATAAGTATTAAATATATTAACAGCTTAAAGAAGCTATAGAATATTAGCCTTAAAAGAAAATACAACTTATAGTAATATAAGAATATATAAAAAGATAGCTAGAAGAAGTTTAGAAAAAATTAGATAAGGATAAAAAAATAAATACCCTATTATAAATAGAAGAAGCTACTACTAGAGTACTAATACTTAAACTAACACCTAGAGTATATTTTATATACTAATAAGGAATGATCGAGTATAAATAGAGAACCCTAGTTCCTATAACTACCCTATAAGAAGAACTACCTATAAAATTCTATAATAAGAATAGACTAGAATAAGATATTATTAACGTCTATAAAGAATAGTAAAATACCTACCCTAGAAAGATCCGCTTCTTATACTTCTAAAAATAGATAGAAATAATAAAAGTAGTAGAAGAATATCTTAATATAATAGATTGGGATAAGGCTGTATATATAGTATAAAAAGCAGTAGTCTTCTTATAAAGCGAAGTACTAGTAAAATACTAGGTATTAAAGGTATCATAATATAAATAAGAATAGAACTACTAGATTAGAGAAGACAAAGACCTCTATATAAACTAATACTATCTAGTATATTTTAAAATAGTATAGATATCGTATATTAAACAATAATATAAGGCCTACTAAAAAAGAAAAGAAAATATAGGTATATAGCTAAAACAACTAAATAAAGATAAGATACTAGAAAACCCTATAAAATAAGAAGCTATAATAGGATAGAAAGTTACTAAACAAACCTAAAACTATATAATACTCGAATTTAAACCTCTACTACCTAAGGTATATATTAGAGGAAGATTATAGTATAAATATCTAGAACGGAAATACTTAAAATATATATTTATAAAAGAAGTAATAGTCTACTAGCCTAAGATAACTTAATTATATAGAAATATAGGAGAATATTATTTTATAATACTAGGATAATATTATAACTATAAGGTATATATACTTATTAATAGTAGAGTAATAAAAAATTTTATAGCTAGTAACTATATTACTAGAAAAGAAATACCTATAATATAACTAGAATAATCTTATATAATCTAAACTATAGAAGAAAAAAACTTCTAGAAGAAAGTTATATATATTATAGAACTAGAAGAGTTCGAAATTCTAAGAATAACCTAATAAGGATAAATCTTCTAAATTATAGAAATTACCAACTATAATATTATCTTAGGAATTCTATAGTTAAGAAAGGAAAACTTTTAGATAAACTAGTAAACGGGACAAATTATCCTTAAAAACTCTAGCTAACTAGTTAAAGAACAACTTGCTATAATAGTAAAAGAAGTAGTAAAAGAATTATTCCTAATAGAAAACATATTATATAGCATACCTAAAGAATACTAATACTTAATAGAATAACTCTAAGAACTATTATAATATCTACCTAAATATAGAGAATATAATTATAAAATTAAACTATAACTAGGAAAAGAATTTAGATATAGACTAATATATAGTTTAATACTAAGGAAAGTAGAAGCTCTAGAATAATATATAGACAAGTATCTAAAAAAAGAAACGATCTAAGAATTAAGCTTACTAGTAGTATACCTTATATTCTTTATAGATAAGAAAGGAATAATAGACCTATAAATATATATCGATTATCGCACTCTTAATAATATTACTATTAAGGACTAATATTTCTTACTATTTACCTATAATTTAAGAGACTAGTTAAGAGAAGCTACTATCTTTATAAAATTAGATATCTAGAATACGTACTACTAGATCTATATTAAAGAAGGAGATAAATAGAAAATAGTATTTAGAATAAAAAAGAGACTCTTTAAATACCTAGTTATACTATTTAGACTTACTAATATACCAGCTACTTTCTAAAAATAAATTAATAAGGTACTAAGACTATACTTTAAACAATTCTATATAATATATTTAGATAATATTCTCGTATATTTAAAAATAAAGTAAGAATATAAGAAATATATTAAATAAGTACTATATATAATATACAGTATAAGCGAGCTGATTACCTAAGTAAGCTGATTATAATACTAAAACTCTACTAAAATCGCGATAATTATACTTTATAGTATTATACTACAACTAATAACTGCAGAATTAATTTAGAAAGAAGCTAGAATATAGCTTATACTTTAAGTTCTTTAACAAGACGCGATACTAACTATACGTTATATTATATTAATCTATAATATCTTCTAAAGTATACTTAGTATATAAAAGCGAGGAATAGCTCTACAACACAATTACCAGCCTAATTTAATAAAGCTTAGTAAGACTAAGGAGTGGGTAATTATTTAGTATATACTAGATCTAGATATAAGAGGATTTCTACTATAGCTTACTACTATTTAAGATATAGCTAATTTACTACTAACTACGCGCTCTACTAGCTAGGTTAAAAAGAACTAGGTAGAGAACTTTATTAAACATACGCCTAAGCTTAAGGTTAAATTTAATTAAAATTACGACTATTTAAGAGCTAAATATAAGAATTCTAAGGTTATAAGAGGCTAGTTCTACCTTATATAAAATATAAAGGCTAAATATAGTATTATTAATAAAGATATATATAACTTTAACAAATCAGGCTTTATAATAGGCGTAATATCGATAGGAGTAGTAGTTACTAGCTCTAAGAGATAGAATCAACTAAAATAGCTCTAGCTAGATAATCGCGAGTAGACTATAGTTATCTAGAGTATTAATACAATAGGATAGATAATACTACCTTTTATTATCTTTACAGGTACCTACCACCTTTCTATATAGTATAAAGAAGATAATATTCTACCAACCTAGGCTATATAGGTTACTAATAACGGCTGGACGATAAATAATATTAGTATTAAGTAGTTAAAGTATTTCAACATATATATAAAGGATTATACTATTAGTACGTATTAATTACTAATTCTTAACAGCTATAAGAGCTACAACTCGCTTAAATTCAGGCAGCTCTATAAGAAAAAGAATATTATTACTCTCTATATACCTCTATATTTGTTATATCTACTACAGCTACTAGATATAGGTTATTTCTTACTTTTAAAGACTGCGTATAGGCGCTAAGTCGAGCAGCTAATACGTAGTTATATTAACCATATTATAAAAATTAAGTTCTTATCCTACTTTAAAGCAGCTTTTAACGCAGTAATTATGAAGAGTAATATTCTAAGTAGCTTTTAATGTGCTAGCCTAGTTCTATTTAACCTAAATATAGTACTATTAAAGTTTAAAGTGTAACTGCGTATATTAATACCTCTTATAGTTAAAGATACTTCTTAGAAGTTAAAAATACTAAGTAATCCTATTAAATTTAGGTCTTAATCTATATACGTTTAATTAAGAGTTTAAAAGTATTTAGATAGCTTACCTACTTTAATAGTAGAGGCGTTTAAATAGTTTATAAAGGGTGCTGCGTATATAATATATAAAAACGTACTATTATGCGCTCAGGTTACTAAGTTTTAAGTAGCTAATAAGGCCGCTATATAACGTTGATTATATAAAAGAAAGCGTATATAGAAGGAAGATAACCTAATAATTAAAGAAGGCGCTTAATTAACTACTCTAAAAGATTTTAGCGCTTGTACTAATAGGAAGAAGAGTAGGAAGAAGGCGCGTGTTGATAGAGACCAGCCGACTTAAAGGTGCTGCAGGTAGTACAGCGAGGCTAGATATAACTCGCGGACGTGTAAAAATGATGCTATAGATATAGAAGAATAGGCTACTATATTATATAGTATAATAGAATATAAGAAAGTATAATATTTTGCGAAAAGTA
>ML986749.1:27438-109661 GCA_010094045.1 Lojkania enalia
TTATAAGAGGCTAGTTCTACCTTATATAAAATATAAAGGCTAAATATAGTATTATTAATAAAGATATATATAACTTTAACAAATCAGGCTTTATAATAGGCGTAATATCGATAGGAGTAGTAGTTACTAGCTCTAAGAGATAGAATCAACTAAAATAGCTCTAGCTAGATAATCGCGAGTAGACTATAGTTATCTAGAGTATTAATACAATAGGATAGATAATACTACCTTTTATTATCTTTACAGGTACCTACCACCTTTCTATATAGTATAAAGAAGATAATATTCTACCAACCTAGGCTATATAGGTTACTAATAACGGCTGGACGATAAATAATATTAGTATTAAGTAGTTAAAGTATTTCAACATATATATAAAGGATTATACTATTAGTACGTATTAATTACTAATTCTTAACAGCTATAAGAGCTACAACTCGCTTAAATTCAGGCAGCTCTATAAGAAAAAGAATATTATTACTCTCTATATACCTCTATATTTGTTATATCTACTACAGCTACTAGATATAGGTTATTTCTTACTTTTAAAGACTGCGTATAGGCGCTAAGTCGAGCAGCTAATACGTAGTTATATTAACCATATTATAAAAATTAAGTTCTTATCCTACTTTAAAGCAGCTTTTAACGCAGTAATTATGAAGAGTAATATTCTAAGTAGCTTTTAATGTGCTAGCCTAGTTCTATTTAACCTAAATATAGTACTATTAAAGTTTAAAGTGTAACTGCGTATATTAATACCTCTTATAGTTAAAGATACTTCTTAGAAGTTAAAAATACTAAGTAATCCTATTAAATTTAGGTCTTAATCTATATACGTTTAATTAAGAGTTTAAAAGTATTTAGATAGCTTACCTACTTTAATAGTAGAGGCGTTTAAATAGTTTATAAAGGGTGCTGCGTATATAATATATAAAAACGTACTATTATGCGCTCAGGTTACTAAGTTTTAAGTAGCTAATAAGGCCGCTATATAACGTTGATTATATAAAAGAAAGCGTATATAGAAGGAAGATAACCTAATAATTAAAGAAGGCGCTTAATTAACTACTCTAAAAGAGTTTAGCACTTATACTAATAGAAAGAAGAGTAGGAAGAAGGCGCGTGTTGATAGAGACCAGCCGACTTAAAGGTGCTGCAGGTAGTACAGCGAGGCTAGATATAACTCGCGGACGTGTAAAAATGATGCTATAGATATAGAAGAATAGGCTACTATATTATATAGTATAATAGAATATAAGAAAGTATAATATTTTGCGAAAAGTAGTCGCGATTTTAGTGTAGTCTTAGTATTATAATTAGCTCGCTTGGGTGATCAGCTCGCTTGTACTATACGTTATTATAAGTAGTAAAATTATACTTTAAAGTAAGAAAATGTAAATTTTATACTATATAAATAGATTATTTAAGATTTATTATTAAACTAGAACAACTATAAATAGACCTAAATAAATTAGTAGTAATTAGAGACTAGCTAACCCTAAAGTTAGTTAAAGATATCTAATTCTTTATAAGATTTTATAACTTCTATTAAACTTTTATAGATAATTAGAGTAATATAACTATACCCTTAACTTAATTATTAAAGAAAGATACTACTTTTATATAGGGAAATAAATAAGAAAAAGCCTTTTAAGAAGTTAAGAAACAATTTTAGTAAGAACTAGTACTAAAACTCTATAACCTAGAAAAGAAAGCTTTTATAGAAACTAATATATTAGGAATAAGAATAGCCGGAATTTTTATATAAGTCTATAATAGAAAATAATATCTAGTAGTATATTACTTATAAAAACTTATACTAGCAGAGATAAATTATAATATATATAACTAAGAACTTCTAACTATTATAGTATACCTTAAAGAATAGCATATATACCTATAAGGAGTAAAATAGTAAATTAAAGTCTATTATAATTATAAAAACCTTACTACCTTTTTTACTACTAAGACTCTTACCCTAGATAGATTAAATAGTTATAAGAACTAGCTATATTCGACTTTAAAATTATCTATATTAGTGGAAAATAAAACTAAAGAATAGATATATTAAATAGACTACTAGAATATAAGTAAGAGAAAGGAACTACAGCTATACTACTAAGAAGATAATAAGATAGAAGTATAGTATATAATTATCTAAGACTTACAGTAATAACTATTATTAAAGAAGTAAGCTAGATAATACTAATTAGATTAGTAATAGATAGAATACCTAAAAAACTTTAAGAATAAGAACTAGAATAGATAGATAGACTACTATACATCTATAATTAAATCTATATACTAGCTAAAGTTAGAAAAGAATTTATTAGATAATTCTATAAAGCTCCTACCTATAGATATTAAAAAATAGAGAAAATACTAGAACGAATTCTTAGAGGATTCTACTTTCCTAAAGTAAGGGAATAGGTAAAGAATATATTATAAGAATATATAGACTACTAATAGAATAAATCTAATAGATATATACTTTATAGATTATTATAAAACCTAGAAATATTAACTAGGCTATAAATAGAAGTTACTATAGACTTTATTATTAAGTTACCTAAGTTAAAAAACTACTCTAAAGGAGAAGTATATAACTCTATTATAATAATTGTAGATAGACTTATAAAATACACCTACTTTATCTCTTATAATAAAATATTATTAGTAGAATAGGTTGCGAATATCTTTCTAAAATAGATTATTGTATAATATAAGATACTATAGAAGATAATTATAGACTAAAATACTAAGTTTACTTTAAAGTTTTAGTAAATAATTATAAACTTACTAGGAATAAGATATAAGATATCTATAATATTTTACCTATAAATAGATAGATAAATAGAATAAATAAACTAAATAGTAGAGTAATATTTATAGTACTACCTTAACTATAGATAAAATAATTAGATAATACTACTACTAATAGTACAACTTGCGTATAATAGTACTATATATAGTATAACTAGAGTATTACTATTTATAGCAAATTATAGGTATAAACTAAAAATCTATAATACTCTAATTAAAGTAGTATTATAGATACCCTAAATATAGGAATAAGTTAAGATTGTTTAATAAATATAAGATTTACTAAAAAAAAGACCTCTAGTTCCTATAATATACTATAAAAAAATACTATAGTAAGAGATATAAACAACTACCTTACTTTAAAAAGAGAGAAAAAGTTTAGCTACTATAATAAAATATTTAAAGTAAATAACTAAGTAGTAAACTAAATTATATTAAAATTAGACTATATAAAATTAAAAAAAGAAATATTACCCGTAAACTACTAATTTAAATTATCTATAACTATAAAAATCTATCTAACCTTCTATATTATACTTATAGAAAAGGTACTCTAAAATACTAAGTTAGTAGTATATAATATAGATATATATAGAGAAGACTAGGAATAGAAAGTTAAGAGAATAATAAGGTATAAGATATAGAATAGTAAATAATACTATCTAATTAAATAGTTAGAAATAGATAAATATAGGAACTTATAGAATAATATCTAAAAACTAGAAGAAAATCTTAGCTTTATAGTATTATAGGTATATTATAAAATTTAAACTCGCGAAGAAAACTCGGAGATAGAGTAGTAGAATTAAATAATATTAGCTGTATTATAGAAGGTGACTCTATCTTAAGAAGAAGACCTACCTTATAATCTACTTCTTTCTCTTCTTTAAGCTGCTCCTATATATATTTATAACCCTCTACCTATCTATACTTTACTTATTCGCGAACCTTCTAGAGACGCTGAATTTTTACGCGAGCTACTACCACCTTATTAAAAAGTTGTTCTAACTCTTCTTAGGTTAAACAAATCTTCTCTTCTAGTCTTATAACTTTAGTATCCTACTTTACTACTAGAAAGAATTAGGAACGAACTAGTATTACGGGACTATAATATATAAGTAATCTAAGTATCGCGATCTATATTATATAATAAATATATACTAGTATAAAAGTACTCTAAATAATATAACTTTTTAAATATTTCCTTTTTATCTACTTTATAAGTTAACTTCTTATAGGAATACTAGAAATAAGGTATAATAATCTTACTTAAATAGTCTATATAATTAGTATAATAGTATCTATCTAGGGTTAAATAATAAAGAAGAGGTATTAGAAATATATATAGTCTCAGCGAAGATAGTATACTAACTCTACTATATACTAGATTAGAACGGAAAAACTCTTAGGCTAAGAGTTTAAAGGGGGAAAGTAGTATTATAGATGCCCCTACAGGAATCTCTATACTAGACCTAATTAAAATCTAGAACTTTATATAGCTAGAAGAATAAAACTAATATAAGATATATAATATATTTAATAGCTTAATTAATTAAGTAACTAAGTATATTTAGTTGCTTAGTTAACTAAGTAACTAAGTAAGAAGAAATAGTAAGAGAACTAAATTGTATTTAATAACCTTACAACTCTAACTTTTATAGCTCTTTATAGTTAACTTAAATATCCTTTATATATTCTACTTATATACTTCTATTATAAGCCTATAAGAATAATCTTCTATAGTATATAATTACTTTTAGTTATTACCCTATCCTACATTTAGCTCTTTTAATAAGCTATATAAACCTACTCTAAATTATTATAAGTAATAAACTAAAAGAGTCTTATATAAACTTTAATTAAGATAAAAATTTAAATATATTACTTAGAATTTTTAATACTTATAGTATTAATAATATAGAGAGTTTTAGTAGAATATATAGTTATACTTTAAAGTATTTAAATACTACCTATATATTTAAAGGAATTAGATCTAATACTTTAAAGGTTTTTTAATAGTTATTATATATATATATATTAAAAAATACGTCCTTAAAAACTAGTAGAAAGCTTTTCTTATTAATATAGAAGATATACTAGTATACTAAGTTTTATATATATTAAAAGTATTTCTACTTTAAAAGCTTAAAGTAAATTATATTAAGTAGTTAGAGGATATATAATAAATAGGCTAGTATATAGAGGGTAAAGATTATATTCTTAAGATAGTAGTTTTTAAAATTCTAGTTAAGGTAGCTCTTATAACTATCTAAAATTAGTAGCTAATATACTTCTATTTAATATACTTTTATATAAGTATTAAAGTACTTTAACTACTTAAAACTAAGTATATTATTCGTCTAGCTATTTTTAGATACTAAAAGCTTCTAATTATAAAATATATCTATTTTTTTATACTATATAGAAATATAAATATATCCTTTATAGATAATAAAAAGTAGAGTTATATATCCTACTATATAGATACTCTAGATAATATTAACCTACTCCTAATTATCTAACTATATAAGATTAGACCTTATATATTTCTTTAAGCCTATAATAACTTTTATAAATCTAATTATATTAATCTAGAAACTAATCTTATTATAGATACTATATATAGCTTTTATTAATTTAATAAGCTTAAACTATATACTAATAACCTTAGAATTTTCCTACTCTATTTTCTAATAGTTTTTTACCTATTAAAATGCTATTTTAAGCTTATTTATATATATTATAAATCTTTTAACTTAATTCTTATCTACTAACTCTTTACTATATATAGATAATAGTTTATCTATTATATCTACTATCTTATATAGTTAAAATATAAATTCTTATAAATTTAGATTAAAGATATATTATATAATTATCTATTCTTTAGTTATAGTTAACTTTTAGTAGTTTATATAGTAATTAGTATATATAAAGGTTTCTTTATATCTCTACTAGAGAGTTAATTACAGTATATTAAACATATTAATAATAGCTTATATATTTTAGAATTAGCTAGCTTTATATACTTAGAGAGTAAAATTAATTCTACTTTCTTACTAAATATTATCTCTTTATAGGTATTAGAGTATTATATATTATAGTTGTTATATTTACTACTAAGAAATTTTAACTTACTTAATAAGATAGTTTACTTAATAGTATTTTATATTATTATTTTATTATAACTAGTTATTATAAATATAAAAAGATATAATTAACTAAAGGCAATTTAATTAGATAATTATAAATAGGTTTTAGTAATTTAGGGGATTAATACTACTAGCTAAATACTTCTACTCTTTATTATTATTACTAGCTACTACTATCTTTATTTAGTATAAAGGTAATAATATATCTAAAAACTAGGCTATTATAGTTAGTAAAAATAGTTAGATAATAAATAAACTTAATATTAAATAGTTAAAGTACTTTTATAGATATATAAGAGATTATATAGTAGATATATATTAACTACTAATCTTTAATAAATATAATAGCTATAACTTGCTTAATTTTTAGAAACTTTATAAGAAATAGAGTATTATTCTACTTTATATACTAGCTTATTTATTATATCTATTATAGCTACTAGATATAGGCTATTTCTTACTATTAAAGTATATATATAGAAATTAGATCTTAATCTTAGTATATAATTATATTAACTATATTATAAAATTTAAGTTATTTCTAGTCTTTAAAGCTACTTTTAATATATTAATTATAAAGGATAATATCTATATAAACTTTTAAGAAGCTAGTTTAATCCTTTTTAATTTAGAAGTAGTACTTTTAAAGCTTAATATAAAGCTTCGTACGCTAATACTACTAGTATAAGATAATACCTTATAAGAAGTAAAAATACTAAATAATATATATAAGCTAGAAGCTTAATTAATATTAATTTATAATTAGATTTAAAGAGATATAAACTTTTTACTAGTTTCTATTATTAAAAAGCTAAATTAGTTTAAAAAAAGTTCTATAAAAGTAATATATTAGATTAGATTAATATATAATAAAATTATTAGCCTTTAAGAAGTAAATAAAGTAGTAATAAAATAGAAATAGTAGAAAAAAAGGCGGATTTAAATATAAGAGACTCTAATAAAAGTATAAAAAGAGATAATTATTACTAAAAAGAATAATAAAGAGAAAATTTAGGTTATAATATACTAATTTAGAGTATAATTAGGTATAAGTAGATAGTATAAAATATACTATAACTACTATAGTAAAACTAGATATAATTTTTATATATATTAAAAAGATATAGAAATTTCTATAGAATAATTATATAAGTTATAAATTACTATTATATTATTTAATTATTAAGCTATATATATATAAAGGTTAAAAAAGTTAATAGAGTAAACTATTTATTTATATAAACCGCTCGTTAATAAGATATATTAGTATAAATTATACTTACTTAAATAGTTTAGATAGTTCTTAAGAATTAGAATAGTTTAAAACTAGAATATAGGTAGAATCTAGCTTAGTTAAAACTTATTTATTAATAAGGTTATAATTAAATATAAACTATAGAAATAGGAGTAGAGAAACTATTCTATAATACTTCTAATTAATAACTGTAGTAAGAGGCGAATCTTATCTTAGAGAGAAAGATAAAGAGTTAAACTACTTAATTAAAAATAGCTAGTAGGCTATATTTATATATATAAAAAAGGGGTATATTAACTAATATCTAATATAATATCTAGTATAATATCAACCGTAATATTATACGTTAATATCTAATATAGTTTAATAGACTAGCTAAAAATCTCTATAATAATAACTATCTAGCTTTAAATATAGAGAAGCTAAACTATTAGAGAACTAAATATTATTAGTAGCTAGTTAGATTTCTAAAATATCTAGTAGTTTATATATATCTAAATATCTTAAAAGTGTATTTAACTTTAATAACTTATTTTAAAAATCTAGAATTAAATTATATTTATATAGTAGAGTATATCTAAAGATATATAATTAGTATAAGAAAGCTAAACTTATAAATATCTAGACTAGATTAGAAAAATATAATCTATCTTAATAATAAATATAAGCTACTATTTTGTATAGTAAGAGGCGAATCTTATTTTAGAGAAGAAGATAAGGAGCTAAACTACTTAATTAAAGATAATATACTATATAAACAAGCTAATTACTTAAATAAACTAATTATAATACTAAAACTATACTAAAATTGCAACTACTTTTCGTAAAATATTATACTTTCTTATATTCTATTATACTATATAATATAGTAGCCTATTCTTCTATATCTATAGTATTATTTTTATATATCTACGAGTTATATCTAGCCTTACTATACTACCTATAGTACCTTTAAATCAGCTAGCCTCTATTAATACATATCTTCTTTCTACTCTTCTTTCTATTAATATAAGTATTAAACTCTTTTAGAGTAGTTAATTAAACGCCTTCTTTAATTATTAGATTACCTTTCTTCTATATACGCTTTTTTTTATATAATTAACGTTATATAATAGTTTTATTAGCTACTTAAAACTTAGTAACCTAAGTATATAATAGTACGTTTTTATATATTATATATATAGCACCCTTTATAAACTATTTAAACGCTTCTATTATTAAAGTAGATAAACTATCTAAATACTTTTAAACTCTTAATTAAATATATATAGATTAAGACCTAAATTTAATAGAATTACTTAGTATTTTTAACTCCTAAAAAGTATTTTTAATTATAGAAAGTATTAGTATATATAGTTAAACTTTAAATTTTAATAGTACTATATTTAAGTTAAATAGAACTAGACTAGTACCTTAAAAGCTATCTAGAATATTACTCTTTATAATTACTATATTAAAAGCTACTTTAAAATAGGATAAGAATTTGATTTTTATAATATAGTTAATATAACTATATATTAGCTACTCGATTTAGCGTCTATATATAGTCTTTAAAGGCGAGAAATAATCTATATCTAATAGCTATAATAGGTATAATAAATATAAAGGTATATAGAGAGTAATAATATTTTTTTTCTTATAGAGCTGCCTAAATTTAAGTAAGTTATAGCTCTTATAACTATTAAAAATTAGTAATTAATATATACTAATAGTATAATCCTTTATAATGTGGATTATAGGCTAACAGGATACACGTACGAGCGGGACAGTTTTACTACACACGTCACCGTCTATTATTTTAGAGTATCTATTAACGATGCTAACTACTAGTTAAGAAGAACTTGAAAATAGAACTTCTTTAGCTCTTAAAGCTTTGAATTTAAAGCAATTTCAAAGTTTTCGTAAGGTAGTAGTTGTGTATAATATCTCTAAGTCTCGTCTATATCGATACGTATATAATATCTGTTTACGATATATTGTATAACTAACAACTTTAAAACTTACTTATATAGAAGAAACTATTCTTATTTAACGTATTCTCGACTTTAAGGCGTAAGGCTTTCCAGCCCGGCTATCTATTATACGTAAAACGGCTGATCTTCTACTTATAAACTATAGAATCGACCTAGTTCTTACTATTAGCGTTAATTAGCCTTTAACCTTTATTAAATGCTGCCTAAAGCTTCGTACGGTATATATACGTAAATATAACTATTAGTAAAAGTAATACGAAGATTGAGGCCTTATCTAGAGCTAGTTTAACCTTATATAAAATACGATCGCGAAGTATAGCATCCTTAAAAATAATATCTATAACTTTAATAAGATAGGCTTCTAAATAGGCGTAATTTCAATAGTAAAAGTTGTTATAGAGACTAAAAAAAGACAGTAAGGTTGCGTAAAGGTTGTATAGCTAGGTAATCGCGAGTGGGTAATAGTTATTAATAGTATTAGCGCGACTAGCTAGGCCTTACTAGCGTTTATAATATTTAAAGTAAAGTAGTATTAAAAGTCTTAGTATAAAATTGCTGTAGATATTAGTATACTATAAATCTAGGCTATTTATACGAGCGAAAAGGGCTAGATAGACGATAAGATTAGCTTTAAATAGATTTAACACTTTAATAGCGCGACTGCAGCTTATATAAAGAGTTAATATCACCTCTTAATTATAGACAGTTACGGCAGCTATTATATAGCACGGTTTAAAGACTTTTACAAATAGAATAGGATTATTATACTTTATATACTAGCGTACTTATCTTATCTACTACAGCTGCTTAATATAGTCTATTTTAGCCTGTTAAAGCGCGTATATAGTATATAAGTTAAAGGCTAGGTGCAGCTTAGTATTAATTATATTATAAAGAACGATTTTTTATTACTATATTACGCAGCGCATATATAAGTAATAACTAAAAAGAATGTTAAAGCTAGCTTTATAGCAGCTAGTCTTATACTATATAATCTAGAGTATATATTTGTAAAGTTGCCTTAGTATATACTAATACTACCAGCCGTTGTACGAAGCCCTCTAACCTTAGTTTTAAAGACTCTATATATAACCGCCGACCTTAAGTAATAAGTTAAGATGATTAAAATAAGGCGCTATTATCGTACGATAGTTAGCTTATCAGATAGCGCGTTTAAAAGATTAATTAAGGGCTGTAAGATAGTAATATAGAACGCTATAATTTTAAAAGCTAAGAATACTACGCTTTAAGCAGCGAACGTAAGAAAAACGCGATAGTAAACAAGAAAATATAAAGCTATTATAAAGGACGGTATTCTAATAATTAGTAAAAGGCTTTAAATACTTAAAAACTTATAGTTACAGTAACAGGCTTAGGTTAAAACTTAAGTTAATTATATAGAGCTAGAGGCTTCTATATAAAAAAAATAAGTTGTATCTAAATATAGCTTATACGAGTTACTTAAATATAATATAAGGACTTATCTAAGGCGTAAAAATTAAGATTATTTACTTCTTTTCTATAAATATTATTATTATAAATAGATATTATAATTTAAAGACGTATAGTAGTAAAAACTGTCCCGCTCGCATATATATCCTATTAGCCTATAATCTATATTATATATATTAAAATACTTTAACTACTTAATACTAATATTATTTATTATCTAGCTGTTATTAGTAACCTATATAGCCTAGATTAGTAGAATATTATCTTCTTTATATTTTATAGAGAGGTAGTAGATACCTATAAAGATAATAAAAGATAGTATTATCTATTTTATTATATTAATACCCTAGATAACTATAGTCTATTTATAATTACTTAGCTAGAACTACTTTAGTTAATTCTATTTTTTTAGAGCTAATAACTACTACTTCTATTAATATTATACTTATTATAAAGTCTAATTTATTAAAATTATATATATCTTCGTTAATAATATTATATTTAGCCTTTATATTCTATATAAGGTAGAACTAACCTTCTATAACCTTAGTATTCTTATATTTAGCTCTTAAATAGTTGTACTTTTAATTAAATTTAACCTTAAGCTTAGGCGTATATTTAATAAAATTCTCTATCTAGTTCTTTCTAATCTAGCTAGTAGAATATATAGCTAGTAGTAAATTAGCTATATTTTAAATAGTAGTAAGTTATAGTAGAAATCTTCTTATATCTAGATCTAGTATATACTAAATAATTACCTACTTTTTAATCTTACTAAACTTTATTAAATTAGGCTAGTAATTATATTATAGAGCTATTCTTTACTTTTATATATTAAGTATATTTTAGGAGATATTATAGATTAATATAATATAATATATAGTTAGTATTACATCTTATTAAAGAGCTTAAAATATAAGCTATATTCTAACTTCTTTTTAAATTAATTTTATAGTTATTAATTATAGTATAATATTATAAAGTATAATTATCGCGATTTTAGTAGAGTTTTAGTATTATAATCAGCTCGCTTAGATAATTAGCTTACTTATATAATATATTAGCTAGCGGACTATATTTATATATATATAAAAAGGGGTATATTAGCTAATATCTAGTATAATATCTAGTATAATATCGATCGTAATATCGTATATTAATATCTAATACAGCTTAATAGACTAGCTAAAAATCTTTATAATATACCCCCCTAGCTTTAACTATAAAGAAGAAACTATATTAAAAAAATAAAAGTAGATACTATATTAAAAAAAGTAAATTATATAGAGTAATTAGTAGTAGAGCTAAATATACTTATAGAAATATTAATTTAATATAATATAGGGTAAGTTATAATTAATTTTAATTACCCTCTAAAATTCTTATAAGTAATTAATTTATTTAGTTAATAGAAGTTTCTAAGATTTAATTTTAGCTAAAATATCTTCTATTTTTAGTTGCTTAATAAACTTTTAGTATTATTATAACTATAGAACTCTTATAAAACTATTAGCTAGTATTAGATTTATTAGTTACTAACTAATTATAAATTTCTACTCTACTACTTCTTAATATAGCTAGTACTAGTATATATTTATATAGTAAAGTTTAGTATTAAAGTATTTAAATAGTTTATTTATAATATCTACTATTTATTAATTATTATAAAGTAGTACTAGTTATATATTAATATAGAAGTGTAGTAAAATAAAGGTCTTCTACTACTATTCTATTTCTAATCTAGTAACTAATAGTACTAATAATTCTACTTTAGTAGTTAATTTTATAATCGTACGTTAAATTAAAACTTTCTAATTAATTAGTATTCTAAAAAGTTAAAATATATAGTTATAGAAACTTTAATAAGTATTAGAATTATTATTAAAAACTATATTAAAAGTACTATAGAATAGTAATTACTCTATAAGATTAATATAATTAGTATTATAACTTTAACTAATAGTAGAGGTATTTTATATATTATTAACTATTACTATAATTACTAAGTATTTTATACTAATTAGATATTACTATATTTATAAGGTAGTATTAATATAGTATTTTCTAGAGTTTTATAAGTATTATAATAATATTAAATATATTTATATAATGTTAGATTATATAAAAATTATAATCTAGGCTATATAGTTAATTAGCTATTAGTAGTAGCTAGTAGTATATTCTTATATAGAGGTGTTTTTAGCATTTTCTTATTAACTATAATATTAAATCGTACTACTATCTTATTAATAAATAAGTTCTATAGTAGTTAGATTTTATACTACTATCTATTATATATAACTTAAACTTCTAGAAACTAATTTAAATCTTTAAAGGATTAAAGTTTATATTTATTATTTAATTATAATTTAAATTTCTATTTAATAGAAATATTTAATAGATAAACTAGAATTATAATATTATTAATATAAAAAAAACGATTAGCTTATTATTAGTATATAAGTAAGATATTTCTAGTACTATTTTAAAGCCTAATTACTTTAGAATCCTATCTAACTTATAATACTAAAGTTTTAAAGTATTCTTAAAATTATATATAACTTTCTATAATTATAAATATTTTCTATACTTATATATAAAACCTTCTAGTATATAAATATATATTAATCTATTTAATTAGTAGTTAAAAAATATATTAATAATATTAAACTAGTATATATTAAGTTTAAAATAAGTTACAATTAATATTAGAAAGTAAAAGATTTATATAGCTAATATAGTAGTATAGATATCTCTCTATTAAGATTATAGATTATTATATATAATTAATCTAGCCTTAAATTTATATAGAAAACCGTTCTTATTAAATTTATATATAAATACCTATATAACTAATAATATTTAAGTGCGCGTGGAATTGCATCTGTTTCTAGAGGCCTTTTACCGCCGCTTTTAGAGGCGTTTCCACCTCGCTTAACCTCAGACTGCTCGCTGCTTTAAAGGCAGCCCTACTCGCTTGAGAAGCCTCCTAGTTATATCCCCTACTACTTTTCTAAGGTTAAGCACGCCCGCGAGCGCTTTAATAGGTTAAATATAGTATACCCTTTAATACTACGATAGTCAGCGCCTATTTAAAAAGCCTACTCGTTTACACCCTTACTGTATCTAGCCCTTTCTACAACCGATCCTAACATAGATCTATATTCCTCCTAGCTATTATTTACTATAGCTCGACGCCGCTGTTATAAAATGTTTAAAGGCACGAGCGCTTCAGCTAAAGCTTCTTCTATTAGGATAATAAAGGGGAAATACAGCTGTATCCCCACTACTTCGGCCGCCGTTCTCTATTAAGACTTATCCCTATCCCTTCCTCTACTCTCCTCTCTTACGTCGCCCTTATTAAATGTAAACTTAAGCTTCGATCTAGATTTAGACTTAGATCTAAATATATACTTAAAGTTGGATATAGATACCGAGTTAGATATAAGAGATTCTTAAGGTTCTAGAAATGCTAACAAGTCTTTAGATTCTACCCTTATCTTAGATAGGGAGCTAGATATAGAGCTAGATTCTAAGGCTAAAGTAATAATAAGGGATATTGCTTAATTTAGGGAGGATGGTCCAGCTAAACTAAGATATACTACCCGAACTATTGAGTTGTAGATAATAGAAAGTAAGTTCTAGAATAAGTAAGATTAAAGTTCTACTTAATACTCTATTCTAATTACTATAAACAGCTAACTATAGTATATTAGGTACTGCCGTAAGCTCTAGAATTAGATAAAGCTATCTCTAGAGGAATAACTACATAGATATAAAGCAGTAGTTTTTAAATTATATCTCTTCTAGTATATATAGAATTCCCGAATTAGAAAGGAGAGTGCTATAGAAGTATACTAGAAACGGATTAGTATATACTATTACTATATTATATATTATGTAATAAGAAATGAAATTCTGAAAGATGTTCGTAATATATATTATTATAATAAACTATATATATATATAAGCCTAAAACTAATTATTAGAAAAGTAGATACTAGGTCTTAGTCTAGATAAAACTAAGAAGGAAAAGCTTGTGATGTTTATATAGGACTTTTATACTATTTTTTACGCGTTTTAGGTTAATAATACTAAGCTTCTTTATAGCTTTATTTGGGTGCAGATTTCGCTCCTTCTCCTCCTAAGTATAGCTACTACTATACGGCCGGGGGTACTTATAGAAAGTACGAGTAATAAGGGTAGTAATAAAGCGCTCTACTTTAAGGACGTAGCTTTTATAAAGGTTTAAAGCCTTAACAACCTTAAAAAGAGTACTATTGTAGTAAATATAAACTTAGAGCACGTTAAGAATAAGGAAAAGGATAGAATACCGTATATTACGCAGCGTAAGAGGACTATACCTTATATTACTAATATTACCTTATAGGAAAAAGTTTACGTTCTATCTAGAAGGACTGCCTACTTTCTATATTATCTCCTATATACTAGGTATTAGTACTGGGCAGAACGTATTTAAAGACGACTTTATAAGCGTATAGTAGATATTAAACCTTATTATACTAGTAGAACGTAATGTACTTCGCATTAAATAGAAGAAGGGCGTACTAGATAAACCCTTTTTCTATAATATCTAAAGTACAACTAAGGAAGGTTATATCTTAACTAGTAAGGCGTTTCTGTACTAGAAATATCGGGATATATTTATACGCTTAGGACGTATTACAGGATTTAAAGCAGCTTTAAAGCTCTACTAGCTGCGGCGGGCTTCTAGTAATAACCTTAATAGTAAATAAGGTTTACTAGAGGTATTCCTAACCTTATAGTACTAGTACTAATAGAAGGTAATAGGCGTACTTACCTCTACGGACTGGAACCAGACTATAGGCTATACTGGGGATATATATAAAAGATATTATACGCTAATATATATTACGCGCGACTTTTAGTCTATCTATTTTAGAACGCCCTCTAAAGAAGAACTAATCTAGTCTATTATAAGTATAGGCTTATTACGAGACCGGCGCGCACCTGTAGAACTTAGTAATAAGTAATAAAAAGAGGTCTAGAATAACCCGCTGCTTACAACCCTTTGCTAGAAGCGGGAGAAGTATAAGAAGGGCTTATATAACTAAGGCTTCTATCCACTCGTTAAGGCTAAAGGGACCGCTCTTTATAAGAAATATAAGGAGGCGAATAAAGAGATTAGTAGCACTTATTAAAAACTACACCGAGCACGATTAGATAATATAATCTATATATTTCACGACTCTGTTAATATAATCGAAATTGTTAGGTAGCTTAGTAGGAAGGCTTTAAATAATATTCTAACCCTGCTAACTACGGAATTCGAATTTTAAGAGCGGGTAATTATAGCTAGTATACTTTTTAAGCCTTTTAAGGATAACTAAGCTCGCGCTAAATTTGTCTGTATATTAGCTTAACTATACTATTTATAAGAGACTTACTGTTTAAAAGCGCTTAAACGAAAGATAAACTGTATAGAAGCTAATACGCTATCTTCCTTAATAAATTGTAAGAAGAAGATAGATGTCTATCTAATTAACCTGATAAGTCTAAGCTATAGTATAAAATAGGAGCCTATACTTAAGGGCGAAGAAGTAATTAAGGTGCGATCGCAGTATCTATACCTAATAATACTTCTATATCTAGTATACCTTCTCTATATAGGTAATAAGGAATTCTTATACGAATAGCGGATGCGTTATATACTATAGAAGGATATCCTAAAGAAGTATATTAAGATATATTTTAAGAACCTTAAGTACCAGAGCGAGTTTAAATACCGTTATCCTACCTGTTCTATTAAGTTAGATAGGATAGAATATTTTATAAAGTATATACTTAATAAATATAGAGTTTATTATTAATATAGAATTAACTACTATATATAAAAGGTCTTATTATTTGCGAGAGACCTAGTCTTTATTATTATTACCCCCCGACAGTTAGATCTAGTAAACTAGGCTAATACTTTACATAGTTAGTAGTATATATATAACTTAGGCTTATACTACTTATAAAAAACACACGTATAGAGTAATAAAGGATAGGTAATAATAGCGCTATAGATTAGATTATATGTTTTATTCTGCATCTAGATTGCTATTAATAACTACTAAATATAAAGTCCTCCTTACCTATACCTATAGACTCGTAGGTTTATAGTTGGACTAGAAGCTTAAAAATCTTCTATAGGGTTTCGATTGCTTTATAAATTAATAATTTAAGGTCCCGCAAATACTAACTTTAGGCTTACTTACGTTAATTACTTATATATATATACTATATACTATATACTACGTATAAACAGCCTTCTTAAATACTTAATATATTTAGAGTTCCCTGCGCGCAAAATTTCGCGATAATAGATATATACTACTAGCTGCTTTATAGTTATCTAAGAAGATAACTCCCTTAATTTAGTAAGCTTAATATAGTACCCTATAGCGTATTAGGTTTAGTAAACTAGGCTCTACTAAATAAAATTAATAAGCTATACGAATTTAATATTAAGTTTATTACTCTACCTTAACTTATAGTTGTTAGAGACTAGTCTAGTAGAAAGAGCTTAGTACTTAACTAGTTTCTCGTTCCCTAATATTTGTTATAAAAACTTAGGCTTTACGGCTAGTTTACTAGATCCGGGAAAAGGTCTTTAAAGGTCGGATTTAGTAGCTTATAAATATTCGTTCTGTCTAAGAATTACTAATTATTATAAAGATCGTATTAATAATAGACTTCTAGGATATTAAGAAGCTAAAGAGTGTAAACAGGGTTGTTATATTAGGGATAATTTTTCTAGCTATCATCGCTCTTAACTTATTAATCTGGCTTATTAGAAGGATGTATTATAGGATAAGAGGAGAATTAGAGTTATATTAGTAGAAGGATAGTAGGTCTATAAAAAGATATACTTAAATATATTACTATAAAACCTATACCCCCGTAATATCTAATATAAAAATTAGAAGAACTAAATATATTAGAAATAATAATAAAATTAGAGCCTTTCTAAATATTAACAGATTGTTATAACCCCAGATCTATCCTAAACTCAACTATTCAGCACGCTAAACTATATATACTAGGTGTTAAATTATATCTAATACTCTTTAATAGAGATTCTATTTAACGTATATAGAATCTCTATTAAGAGAATAGATTATTCTTACTAGCAGGCTTAATGCGTTTTAAGTAATTGCTAATATATCTTAAGGTAAAAGCCTCTAGTTCTAGAACTTTCTAACTACTTAAAAGTAACCCTTATAGACTCGAGCTTAGAAGGAAATAGATTTAATAGTTCTTTTAGGGGGTTTTTTTATTCTATAAACCTAGGAGAGTTTATTTTAGTATTACTTCCGAAGATAATAGTTGCTAGGATTTAAGAAAGGCGTTCTACTAGGATAATATTAGGGTATATATAGAGAATACTTAGCGGTCTATAGAGCTGTAGTTCAACTAGGTGCTAATACTATATTCTACCCGAGATTATATAGAGTTTCTCTAATATTACTATATCTAGGTAGAGCTTCGGATTCTTTCCTAATTAAAGTACTTCCCCTAGTTTTAGGATTCGATTAGTATTCTGTACCTGGAACCTATTTAACTAAGATAGTTCTAGATATTTTATCTTCCTTTCTGTATATAAGTCTCTCTTTAACCCTATATAGAATTAGAATTAAAATTTGTAGGGGGTTGTTAAAGATTTAAAGAATAAAGAAGAGTAAATAATAAGGATAGAAGAAAAAAGAGGCCTTACCTAATAATATTAGCTGGCTTAAGTAAAGCTCCTACTATTTAGGTTAAATAAATACGTGTCCCAGCTTATAGTCTAATTATAATAGAGGAACTAGAGGATTATATATTCGTACCCTAGTTATACGTCTACTAGCCTTAGCTACCCTTAATCTTCTTACTAGAGCCAATATCCCCTTACAGGAAGTATCTTCAACTAATAGAATTCGATTTCTAGGATTTTAGGCAGATATAACTATATACTACACCGTATATTAATAGTATAATATATAGGGTAGCTCTTTACTTCTAACTAATTAGTTTATACGGGCCAACTATTCTGATACTCTAGGTAGGTATCTAAGCATCTAATAGAGGCAGTATATCCCTATATTATTTATAGGTTACTGTTAAGGGGATATTATATCTAATAAATCTTAGATATAGGCAGTCCAAGTACTTTACTATACTAGAAGGTAGTAAAAATAAGAGACTAACTGCTGAGTACTTATAGCTATAATCTTTAAGCCTAGTCTTACACGTGTTAGTAATAATATATTAGCTATAGATAGATTAACAACACCTTTCTATTAATAGTTAGGGACGCTTATATAGTTTATTATTAGGATATCTATATAAAACCTCTTAGTACCTAGGTTAAGGGTTTTAATACTAGGAGTAGAAGGGTAGGAGTAACTTAAGGTAGCTCTAGTCGCTTCTATTCCTTTTGCGGCCAGGTGAGGTATAAAATATAAGGTAGTAATAGATACCGAGCGTACCTTTAACTAGACAAATCCTCTTATCTAGGAGCTCTAAGAGCTAAGCGGTAGCTTTAGTAGTAATAAAATTTAAGCTACCCCCTAATATTATATTAGAGGTACCTAGGGCTATCTATAGATTAGAATGTTTTTAGTTATACCTCTAGTCTTCTAGACTATTACCTTAATTAAGTGCTATCCTGTATCTACTCTAATTGAAGTAGATACTACTTAGATCGCTAGTAACTCTAAATAGTAAGATAGCTTCTAAATAGTATATATAACGGAAAATACGCTACTCTAAGATAAATCTTAATACTACCAGCGTATTAGGATACTACTATAAAGTAAGATCTAATAGCTGCGCAAGGGTAAGGCCGTAAATAGACTAGATAGAAGGCTCGGGCCTAGTAAATATAGTAAGAGAGAGAATAGGCTAGAGCGAGAGGATATCTATATAGCGTTAACAAATGTAAATAGTAGACCTAATAGTTAAATCCAGCTGCTTTAGTAGGATGTAGTAGAGAGTAACTAATTATAGTTGGATAGTTTAATAACTACTATTAACATCAAAATCTATCTACCTTACCTATTAGGTATTATTAAGTAGAGGGACGAGCGTACCGTAATATATAATAAGAATATTCTCAGCCGTATTAAATGGAGAAATATATTACGTAATTAATCCCTAAATAATTATATAATATATTCTAGCCCCTAGTCTACGCGCTATAAAGTAATACTTATAGAAAAGTTATACCGTTATTAAAAAAGCCTCTTATCTATTGCTGAAAAGACACCTATAGCCTTTTATCCTATTGTCCGCAGCCTTATTCTTCCTAGTTTAAATAACATTTTACTCTTTAAAGTGAGACGGCTAACCCAGCGTTTAGTAGTAGAAAGAATAAAGTAGGAGGTATAGAGAACCTATACTAATAAATATATCTGTATATTATTAGTATATTAAATCTAGAAGAGGCGGCTAGTATACTAAAATAATTTTCGTGCGATAGTAAAAGTTCGCTTCTTTATATACTAGAAGAATAATAATTAGGATTATACTGCTAATATAGGTAATTACTATAGTAATTACGTTGGTAGTAATATATATTATAAAAAATACTCTTATCCTCCAGTTTAAGGTACTTCTAGATCTTTAATATCTATAAAGTTTACGGAACGAAAGTATAACTATAAAAGCAGATCTAGTAGAGATTAGGATAAGAAGTACTAGTTTATATATCGCTACGATAATTCTATATCTATTTCTAGTAAGCAAGTATATATTTAGTTAGCGCTGTCCCTACAATATAAAAAATACGACGCTGGTAAGTATAGTAGATAGTATAAGTATTATATATCCTATAAGCTTCGACTAAGTACTTAAAAGGATAGGTTAGAGAAGGCGGGTAGTCTAGAATATTAGTACTACTAATAGAGACCTCTATAGATCTTACATTTGTCTATAAGGTAAACTGGAATATTTATAAAATAGCTAGCTCTATATAGTTAAGGTAGTACTCTATAAATATAGTAAAGACAACTGATCTGATCCTAAATAAAAAGAAGCTAATCTAAATAAGACTAAAACCTAGTAGAACCTACTGCTACTACTTTATAATATAGTTAATATACTTAATAGCCTGATAGTTATAATAGATAATTAAAGCGCTGAGCAATAGTCTAGTAAGGAAGAAAACTAGGGTAGAAATAAAGAGACTGTCAGCTATAGGAAATACGAGTAATATTCTACCTGCTAGAGGTAGAGAGAATATTAACCTAGAACCTATTTATACACCTACTAGCAGCTTTAACTATTCTATATCTAGGCTCGTAAGGTGTAGTAGCTATAGATAGTATAATATAAACTGGGGGGATAAGACGGTATTATTAGCCGCGGTCTATATTGCGTGATAAAGCTTTTTTAAATAGAAAGACGCCTCTTATATAGCTAATAATATCGTTACTAATATTTACTAACCGCTATAGATATGTATTAGGTAATATTTCTATAGCACCTTAAGCTAACTATTATAAATAACCCTATAGCTGTAGATAGAGTAGAAGTATTCTCTTAGTAGTTTAAAGTACTATATAGTTTGTTATTAATATACTCGTATAAATACTCTAGTATTAGAAGCGAGGCGTATTAGCGGGTTTTAGGGGGTAGAAAACTTAGAGGCGGCTTATAGGCTATAAGAATCCTCTAGTAGGTATAGGAGCTGTATAGATAAAACGGAAGTAGCCCTAAGCTTGCTGTATTAGTAAGAGGCTTCGCTTACTACTATAAACAAGTATACTTAACAAGCGCTAAAGAAAATAACTAAAGTTCTATTTTAGGGAGTAGACGTTCTAGAGATTTAATCTATTCTATTCGTTCTATAAGACTTAATATCTTAATATATTAACTAAAGGCTGAGTAGGAATCTATATAAAAAGTAATTAATAAACCCAATAAATAGGGTAGGCGCTATTTTAGGGAGATAAGTAATAGAGCGTTTAGATAGAAGTTAACCCTCTTATATACCTAATACTAGATACTTCTATCTACCTAGCGCAGTTTATTAGGGTTATTCAACTCTTAATTACTAGAGAAGTACTTATAAACGGGGCTTAGAGGCGCTAAAATAGGAGGAGTCCTAGATGTTAAGTAGCTATAAGCGCCTCTAACGCCTAAGACCCCTAAGCCTAGTATTAAAAGTGCTAATAATAACCCTAAACCTATAGATAGATTTATAATAGTATTATAGAATAGCTGTATAGTTTACTACTATAGAAATCTATATAAAAACCCCTGCGCGGCGTCGAGGCGTATATAATAGTAAAGAATACTAGTAGTTAAAAAAGGTAGAAGCGGCTTAAAAGCGGTATATGCTGGCTATAGATGCTACTTAAATGTTCTGAGCTAGAAGATATCTCTAGATTCTACGAGGTAGGTATAGTAGCCTCGTATATAAGAATAGTAGATAAGGTATAGAGGAAAGAGTTGATAGATAAATACTGCTGCGAAGTCTATCGATCCAGCCGCCTATAAGCTTATTACGTTAATAGAAGGCCTATACAACTTAGTATCAGGATTTAAAAGTATTCTTAGTAAGGTATTAATAGTAGGATAGTTATATACGTGCAGCTAGGTAGGCTGCTAAGTAACTTATATTAAATTAAATATCTATATATTTATCTCAGCCTGCGCGAATAGAGCGTATAGATATTATACCCCCTCTTATTAGTATACTATTTAAGAGGTATAGATGTTATAAGTAGCTTTTATTACTCTCCCTCGACTAATAAAATATACCTCTAAATAGTCTAGCCCCGGTTCTAATAATACTAATAGCTCTCTCCGCTGCAGCATGTACTAAAAGGCGGTATTACTACTATATATAAGATATTACTAAGGTAGTATTAGTAGGTCTGCGCCTATTTTCAGGCTTTTAATTGTTATATAAGGTGTCTGGTAGATCTTAATTAGATAAGAAGCTGCTAGCTTATTCGGCGATGTATAGCATTAAAGCGCCTATAGACGGTAGTACTAAGGGATATATAATAGGGTGGAGATATATAAGACTGTAAGTCTCTACTATATAGTTAACTACTAGTTACTTTAAAACT
This sequence comes from Lojkania enalia, assembly GCA_010094045.1. Classification (NCBI taxonomy): domain Eukaryota; kingdom Fungi; phylum Ascomycota; class Dothideomycetes; order Pleosporales; genus Lojkania; species Lojkania enalia. The sequence continues at coordinate 50,183 of ML986749.1, forward strand.
CCACCTTTAGAGCGGAGGTTTTCCTTAAGATTCCTCTAATATAATTAAAGCTGGATTTACTACCCTCTTCTTCATCTATATCTATAACAATCTACTTATCTAGTAATTATATAACCCACCTCTACATGTACCGTATTACCCTATATATATAAGAAGTTTGTCTCTTTATACTTCCTTATATATTAACTCTTATTAAACAACAGCTTTAGTTATAAATTATACTAAAGAGGCGATCTATAAAGCGTACCGGGACTAAGCGTCTAGTATCTACCCTATATCAATATAAAGCCCTTTAGGTAGATCTACTACTCTAGCCTTCTAGCAGTAAACCTTTATATATAGAGGCCGCTGTTATAAACAATCCTAGTAATAAGGCTCTTTTAGCTGCTGCAACTTCGTTAAGGCTCTCTACTAGAGCTAATAACTAAAACCCTACTAATACTGTTTCCGGCCACGAGATAGAGCAGCCTACTCTATCGGCCGATATAGATATACCTCGGGAACCGTTAGACAAACGATAAGAATTACTAGTTAAAGAGGAAGCTAAAGAAAGCGTTATAGTAGGAGGGGAAGATATACTATTTAACAATCCTTATAACAGGATCTTAATAACATGCGAGAGTATCCCTTATAAATATTTTATAAGAAACGCTCCTCTTTACTAATTAGGTATCCGGCTAGATATAATATATATAATCTATCTTAACGCAATTCTAAGCCTATAGTAATAGCCGCCGATCTATATTCCGGTATAAAGGTAGAGAGTAGAGCTAGTTAGGGAAATATAGAGAAGGTGCTAATTCTAGATAATAGCTAGTAGATCTCGAATAGTATATTAGATAATAGGAATCTAAATTTAAGCTAATAATTCCTACTAACAATCGTATTAGATAATATAGTTATTTTTAAGGATAAAGATGTTGTTACTCTATCTATAAGCGAGACTAGTAGAATCTTAGGTATATAGTATACTTAATAATCTAAATTATATTCTAACACGTTTTAGATAATCTAATTCTTATCGATAATAATAGTAATAATAAAGTTAAAGCTGAAGTCGAACGAAGATTAGTAGGGTCCTATTATATATCCTTATACTAGAATAAAGGTAAACGGAGCGCGGAAGATTAAATAGTTCTATAGATAGATGCTACTATCTTTTATAATAATTCCAACGACCCCGAGCTTTTAAACAACTAGTAGAAGGCTATCTAGTAACGCTGGTTTAATATAGCATTTCTAAAGCGCCTCCAGAATATAGCGATACGTAAGAATGTTCTAATATTTAAGGAACTACTCCTTAAAGCCTCCTTAAAGGTAGCTAAAGAGAGAAAGCTTCCTAAAGGCTGTATACGAGATCTTATAAATATATAAATAGACGTAGAAAAAGGAAGCCTTATATTTATAGATAGGGCAGCCTTAGGGCTGTTTAGAAGTTAGGTATAGATAGTAGAATTACAGCTGTATAGGTATAAGAGGTAGAGAATTTAGGTTAAAAAGTTTACTAAAGTATTAAAGCGCTTTATTACTTAAGAAAAGGTGGTTAAAGATCTTATAGAATTTCTTAAGGATTAGGAGCGCGAGAGAGAAGAGAATTGTAGAATATAACTCGGAGAGGGTAAAATAGTTAGTAACAGAAGAAGATATAGAATTAGAAGATATAAAGTTAGATATTTAATTCAGCGCTTGATTTTTCCGTATAAGTTAACTATTAGAACTAACTTAATACAGTATTTAGAGGTATTATAAGTTACTTAGATATATTACAAGTACTATAATAAGGAAAAAGCGCTACTATTAAAAGGTAATAACTGTGCTATATTTTAGTTTAAGATATATACTAAGCTATATAATACGCTATTTTATATTTAGGGCTTTACTACCACCTAATATATAGCTAATATATTAACGTTAATACCTGCGCTTTTAAAATTTCCTATAAAGTATGTTAACTCCTAATCTTATATTATAACTTTCGTAGAGGCGTTAACTCTAAACTCTTCCCTAGTTACTTATAGTATATAATAAATCTAAAAGTTTTAAAACCCCTTAATCCAGCCTAATTAAAAAAACTCTACTTTATAAGAAGCTGCCGGCCTAGTATAAGCGCGTCTCCTACCTTATAACTTCTAGGGAGCCTAAAAGCGGGGACTGCTTATCTACTAATAGACTATACTCAGAAGATTTTGACAAAAATATCTTAGAACTATAAAGTAGTTACGTATACTACTATACTTCTAATACTTCTAAATATAAGTATAACCTTAACCAACGCGATTTTATAGATAAGGATTTTATATACACTGGTTCTAAGGTAGAATACTACCTAAAGATACGCGAGGGCCGGAAAAAGAAGTTTACTAACCTTTATAGTATATAAAAGTAGCATTTATTTAACTAAGACTATAGGATATATATTTTTATAATATTTTAGAGAGGTTTAAAAACGATAGGAGTTGTCTAATATATAGATAGAGTATTTCTACGGAGGAAGAGGGCCATTCTTAGTTAGATAGCAAATAAGTTCTTAGCTACGGAATATAGGAGAGAACTAGGAGCCTTAAGCTAGTAACATCTTTTATCTGTTACGCTATTAACTTAATAGTAACTTAACTTAGTAAAGGAGTAACTTATAGTTATATAGAGTAGGAGAGGTGTTAAATATTATAGTATTAAACGTTATAGTACTAAATATTATAGTAGCTGAAATATATAACAGGGCAGGGGTGAATATATATATATAAGAGCCACACCCTACTAGCTTGAAAAATATAATAATTAACACGTCTATCTAACTTAGTAGAGCTAGTAAGATATTTATTATTCTAAGTTAACCTCCAATTTGCAATCGGTTTATCTAATTAGATAATATATAAAAGAAGGTCTAAGTTAGATTACTAAACGAGGGATATAAGATATAGGAAATTATAACGGGTAGATACCTGCGAAGCATTATATACGCCTCTATAGATCGAGCGTACAACTATATACGCTACGCTATTACTAAAAGTTAGAGTATAAGTTAAAACTAATATTAGTTTTATTTATATCTTATAGCACTACGCTATTATAGGATAACTTAACCTAGACTCTTCTAGTCTAGATATACCAGGGCGCAGCTAGAAAAGGAAAATAATATAAGCCGAGCGATAGACTTAACTAGAAGAGAAGATAAGAAAATAATATAGCTAACTTAAAGAAAGTAAAAAAGACCTATTATACTTTTACCCTAGTACTTGGGCGACTATTATTAATATCTTTATCTAGACCTCTTCTAGCAGCTTAGTTATATCTCGACATTTAAACTTATTTAGGTATACCTTTATAAAAGACTCTCTAAGCTCGTCTACCTTCGATTATCCTAAACTAGAACTTTTCGGATTAATAGGACTTGAGGAGCGTAGTATTTTAGTGGTTAGGATAACTAGACTTAGTTCTAGCCGGTCGATTAGTGTACACTGAGTATTTATAGGAGTAGCACCTCGGCTTAGCGTACCCCTATACTACAACCTAAGAGACTCTATACATCCCATCTCCGCCTAAGAGCGGGTATATACAAGTAAAGGCTCCCGGCTGCTAACTCTAATACTCCCTCCAGCCTATTTCTTATATTTTCTATATATATCTCTAGCTACTTCGTAGATAGCTTTATTCGCTTTTTCTATTTTCCATCTTTAAGAGGCCTAGAGAGTACTATAAAGCTCCCACGATTTAATAATTTGTCTATTAGGAAGCTGCTATCCTATATATATATAGTATCTAATAAACCTTAGCGGTTTTTCTCTATAAGATAGAGTCTTATTATAGTTCTTATAATTTCGTTGATTTATTACTTTATATACTAGTAACTCCGGAAAAGGATTCTTATCTATTTTATATAAGACTCCCTATATTCTAGTAATATATCGCTTAGTATATACGTATATGCTACTTTCTAGTCTTTTCTCCCCTAGTCTATTATTTAGATTGGTAATGTTAAGGTGCGCTAGTAGAGAGTCCCAGTCGATATCGCTACTATCTTTAACAGGGTTGTCTACTTCTACGAAAATGCAAGCAGCTGGGGGACCTATCTAATTAATATAGTATATCCCCCCCCAAGATTTTCTATATACTACTATTGCTAAACTCTAAAGATAATCTTCCTTAGTACTATTATATACTAGAGGGTCGTTACTATAGTCTCTATTTATAGGCCCTTTAGGTTTAACTAACTCTACATTTTATCTCTAAGGAATATTACTACTAGTACTTAGTTCCCCAGGACTATGGCTGAAAGATAGTACACTACTTAAGCTAATATCTTACCCAGCTATAGCAGATTGTCCTACTTATTACTCCGTTGCTCCCTGTTAGACGAATAGTTCTAATCCTTTATTATTCTCTCGCTTTAAATTCACGTTGGTACCTATATAAAAATTAGTAGCTTTAAGTGCTTTAATCCTGTTTGGATTAATAGTAGGCACGTTTTCTAGGCCTAGGATAGCGTTAAGTGCAAACTTTTAAAGCTTTGCTATAGTCTTTAGAGGAGGCTGTTTTATCTTTTTAAGAGGTCTAATATCCACCCCAGGTATACCGAGAATATTTATTAGGTATTATAACTGGATTAGAAGTTAACCTTTCTCTTTATAGCTTTCTATTTCCCCAACCTAAATAAACTTTTCTAGTAGGAACTTATAGGCTGAGGACGCAAGGCCTAGTTCTATATTAATCTTCTTAATTTTAAGATTTACATCCTAAATAGACTCTACGTATATAGTTAACCCGCTTAGGTTTACCCCTATTAATCCTAATATAGATGGAATTTCTCGAAGTATAGTAGTCTACTTAAGCAGCGGTTTAAGTAAAGAGTCTATTAGCTTAATACGGGATCCTATAATATATTTATTCGATAGTTCCTTATTATATTACTTTAAGAACGTTTCTAAAATGCTTAGAGGTATTACTAATCTCTAGTCTATTCCTATATTACGGAATAACGCAGCTAATAATACTATTAAATTAGCTAGTTTATTTAAGGTAAATTCTAGCTTATTAGATTCGTTGAAAAGATTTTCATAAACTTAAACAATCTAAGTAAAAAGCTCCTCTAGAATAGTAAAGGTATCTCCTATACTATTAATTCCCTTAACTTTTTTATTAATAGCTTTTAATTTGCTATTATTACTTAGATATTTTACCCTGGTGTCCCACCATCTTTATATAATACTGTAGAAAGGTTTTTGGAAGGCTCGAACCTATACCGGGACCTCCTTTATAAGGAGGACTTCTACTATACTTTTAGCTCTGTCCTCTACTTATTATTATCTTATCTCAGCTGCCCGGGCCTCTTCAAATTATTTTACCTCTAATTACTTCCCTCTACGTACTTTACTATAGGCTTTTTTCTTTAACTTCCTAGAGTATAGGCTAGCGGAAGACATCGGGCTTTTAGTAGGTTATTTAAAGTAGAGAAAATAAATTTGAAAGTGCTTAATTATAGTTTATTAATATTCTTGTAGGTGTAAATATAAGAGAGTAATAAACGGTTTTATATTCTATTCGCACTCTAGAATCTATATAAAAATTCTTTTAACTATTATAGATACTGAAAAAGACTTTTATATGTTTAAAATCTTAAAAAAGAAAGACGACATCTAGAAAACTGAAAACTGAAAACTAAAAACCGAAAGCCAAAAATCCTAGGTTAGCTCTATAAGTATATAAAAACTATAATACCTTAATTTAAAGCCTCTAATATAATATTTTCTATACAATCTCTTGTAATATCTCTCCTAATACTATAGCTGATCTTAGGCCCTGCGGGTTAGAATATTACTACTACTCAGTCTAGTATATATCCTACTAATACAGCTACCTCTAAGAAGATTGTAGATATTCTAGTTAATATAATAGGGCTGCTAATATTTAACCTAAACTCTGTTAGTATTGTAAATAGTACTATTCTATACTTTAACTTTCCTAAGGTAAACTATACTCTATAGACCTTAGCCAGCTACCTATGTTTCAACCGCTACTGGGCTGGTATAGATTACTAATTATTTATACTACTACAGGCTAGTAATAAATTTCTAGTTAATTTTAGTATTAATTCTTAAGATCCCCGGTAGTTCTATTATACTAAGGCTTTTCTAGACCCGTCCCTAGACCTATATTATTACTCTAGTATAGTATTTAGTCTTAACCTGAGTAATCTATAAGAGTTTTCTATAAACTCTAGTAGACTAATAATATACCTGTTAACAACTCCTAACCTAGTATTTAATTTCTACCCTTATAGGAGCTCGGGACTATCGTATATTCCAGTTTAACTAAAAAATTATATAACTATGTTAACTACTCTACTAAATATAATTGTAATCGCGCCTAAGATATCTAATAAAGGAAGGGGAGTATTTAGGAAATGGTATAGTAGCTACCTTAGTAGTTTTTTCTTAGCTCTCGCAATTTAACGTCGCTAATTCTAGCCGTCTTATCTTTACCTAGAAATGTAAAACCGAGTCGTTCCCCTAGTTATAAGTTCTTATATAGATAGTAAATTTGAAGATAATCCAGCTTTAGTAGTAATATAACAGTATTAATTTATATAGAGACTCTTAGTTAGATAGTTAAACATAGTTTAAATCATATTACATAGCTAATAGGAATAAGACGGAACTTGTTATATATTAGCCTAAAGGGGAGTAGCTAAAACTATCTAATTATAAGTGTAAACTATCCTACAATTTATCTATAAGTACTAAACCCAACGTTCTTTCGCACATATTCTTATCTTCTTTATAAAGAGTAGGGAGTATTGTTTTTAGCTTATAGCTAAGTAGGTGCTCCCTATTATAGAGTAGAATAAGATTCTTATCTATGTCCACGGCTTTATCTAATAATAATAAAACCTCCTTAGATAAGAGACTTTGTTATAATACTAGTATCTCGATTTTCGGAGAACGAATAACATATTATACCTCTAGTATAGGACCTAAAGATAGATAGTCTAAAGTAGTATAGCGTATATAGAGTTTAACCTACACTTTATAGTAACCTTTAATTAGAGACGCTTCTAAGTTTAAGTTTTCGAAAAGCTTAATAAGTTTATATAGTTTATTTAGGAGAGTCTTTCTAGTAATATATTTACGTAAGTTCAGGTCGTCTTCTATATTATCCTGGATTTTCCGGGCAATATAATGGTTAGGAATAGAAAATATAATATAATCTTTTTGTAGATTATTATCGCAGAGAAGCTAAGGATAAGATATATTTTTATAGGTCTTAAGAGGTTAGTAATATATATTTATTATATATTCGGCTTTACTTTTATAATTCTAGCATTTAGGATCTTAAAATTAGAAACCCGGAAATTATTACAGCAGGCTAGCGCTAACTTAAATAATATTCTATATATTTTCCGAAAATTATTAACTATTTTCAACTTCTTTAAATCTATTTAGTAATATATTCTAGCTAGTTATTAATAACGTAGTATATAATTATAACTTAACCTAATAACCTTGCTAAAGTATATTTATTATTAATATAATAGTTTAAATTATACTTCTATCTACTTTACTATTGCTTTTATATAGCCAGCCCTAGCTACCTTTTAATTAATCGCTACCGTACTTAATTAAACCTTCTACTACTATTACTACTGGGGAGACTTTAGAGTTTTAATATATTATTTTCTAGGGAGTATACCGCCTATCTTATATTTATCTAGATTATTTAATACACGTAACTCTATATATAATATAATATTAAATTTTGCCGATTCCGCTTATTTACTAATAGTTGTAACTGTAAAACCTCGCAACTGTGTTAGGGATTAGACTACAAGTTTTTTAATTTCTTATAATACTCTAAATAATATAGCAGTACTTTAGTAGTATATTAAGCTTTAAACGCGCATTATCCAGATTTTATTAATTATCTATAGGTAATATGCTAGACAGTAAGCTACTTCATACACTATTCTAAATATAACCGGAGGTACTAGAGACTATAAAAAGTTTTAAATAGAGTAAGTAGATTCTATAGCCTATATATATTATTAGAATAATTTAGTCTTTATCTTAGAACCTATAGGTAGTAGTATAGACTCTAGCCTGTATCCAGTTTCTACTATATACTTTAAAGGTCTTTAGACTGTCGTAAATCTACAACTTATAGGATATAGTTGTTCTATTACTTTCTGGTTATCTTAGAAGTTTATTCTTTAACTGTTATATAATTAAAGTACTATAATATATAATTTTCTCTACCAAATTTACTTCCTTTATTACTTATAACTTAATATACTAAGTAAAAGTAGAATCTTAGTCGAGAAATATGCGGACTCTCGTATTATATATACGACGCTATTAGAATTATATAGACTATAATTAGGGTAGAAAATACGATAGAGCGGTGATCTATATAAATTATACGCCAATTGCAGCTCTTTAGTTAGTAGAGAAAGGTTTAAGTTACAAGCCTAAAATTAAATCCTATAAGTATATACCCTATATCTTAAAGGCACGTAACAATAATTATAAATTTACAACGTAAGACTTTATCCTACTATCTCTCTAGCTGCCTTTATTTACTATTATTATTTCTAATTAGAATATTACTTCCGAATAGAATTTATACTCTTTTATATGTAAACGGCATCTTAATATATTCTTCTATATTAAATACAGAGAATTTGTTAGATATAAGATTGATTTAATAATAGTACTCTATATATTTAGATTTAAAATCTATTATTGTATTTTTTATTTATTACTAAATATAAAACGTTAATAGGCTTATAGTATTCTTGCTATAAGACGTCGATTGTCGTATATTTAGTTGGATTCTTAGAGTAATCAAGCGGGTAGTATACTATATAATATAAGCTATAAGTGCATGCTTTATTATATTTGTTAACCCTAGTTTTTACTATTAAGTAACACTCTGTAGTATTTAATTAAAGAGACTTACTAAATTATCTTTTTAAGCCGTTTGTTAAGCGTATTCTACTACTCCGAAGTTGGAGATCCCAGCTATTCCTATAGATGCTTTCCGCAACTGAAGAAGTCCCCGTCAACTAGTATACGTATAGTATACTATCCGTTCTTTACTAGCAATAAAATTTCTACACTCGTGCCTATAATGAGAATTTAACGGTTAGATAGAAGGTACAACCTAGAATGATTTAACCCGCCCTTTTATACCTACTAGAAGGTACTACCTTAATGTCTATCTAGCGGTAAAGGAGACTACCTCGCTCCTATAATATCTAAGATCGACTAGCTTAGTGTTTATCCTCTATTTAGTATATAAATATAGCGTGTGCTATAGGTTATTAGGTGCTTACTCTTGTCCCGCCTATTTATACCTACCAGGAAGTACTACCTCAGTATCCGTCTAGCGGTAAAGGAGACTATTTTACCCCTGTAATGGCTAAGATTGACTAGCTTAGTATTTACCTTCTATTTAGTATATAACTATAGTATATATTACAGCTTATTAAGTGCTTACTCTATTAGCTAGTAGACTATCCCCTGTAAGTAACAGGATGAGAGTAGAGTATCTAATAAGCTGTAGCATAGGCTATATTCATGTACTAAGTAGAGGGTAAATATTAAACCTGTTAATTTTAGCTGTTATAGGGGTAAGGCAATCTTCTTTACCGCTAGATAGATATTGAGGCAGTACCTCTCGGATACTATAAGCTAGGGCTGTTAAGGCCCCTACTTTAGATGCTATAGGCACTCTATAAATAATTATAATAAATAGATTACATCTATATAGAACGTTTAAAGCTTTCTTACTAATCTACCTAGATATACTAAAGATACTAGTCTTCTTCTACATCAATCTAGTCTACAAGTAGATATTATACTAGAGATACTCTATATAGACAGTACTATAGACGAGTAGGAGGGAGTAAATTATATTGTAGAGTTCTAGTAGAAGACGAAAGAAGCTACTCGATTAGCGTCTACCCTAGGATAAGATTTTAAACATGTTAAATAAGGAACAGCTAGTTTTAGAGGCAATTAAAGTATTAGCTTATTATAATAGATATAAAGAAGTTCTAGTTATATTAAATATCTCTATAATATACGTATCTGTATATATATATATTTCTAGTAAAGGTAGGTTATTTAGCTGCCTGCCCTCTACTATAAACCTACTAGTTACTAGCTGCAGGATTACTAGCTATAGGATTACTAGCTATAAGATTTCTAAGTTACTTATAGGGTCTATTTAATTATATAGATAATTTACAGCGCTTAGTTATTTAGTGCTAGTTAGAATCGTTATAGAGAGGTATTAATTAATAGAGCTATACTGTATAAATTATCTTCGTACAGCAACTATAGGGCTAGCTTATAATATATCGGCGTAATATTAAAGTTTAGTAACTTAGATAACTTACTATAATACTATAGGCGTTAAAAGTAACTTAAGTCTAATAGGAGAGCTGCGGTAGAAGAGTCTTATAATACTACTAAATATAGGCTCTCCGCAAATTAAGTAATAAGATAGCTATACTAGTAAAATTTTTACTTAGGAGGGATTCTTAAGTTAGATATAATATAATTTAATACTAATAAGAGGTCTCTTATTTAACTATACTGCGTTATAAAGCTCTAAAACTACTCTTTAATCTATCTAGAGAAGCTCTTAGAAACTACATTTTTAAGCTAAAATAGCTTTTAGGGCTTAAAACAATATGCTTATATAATTATACCTTCTCCCTAGTATTCCGGTTATAGGATACACCCCTTAAATCGCGGCTTAGTAGGGGTGGTTAAGTAAAGAAGCGAATAGCGGCGTAAATAAAAAGATTAATAGTATAATTAAAACTGCAAAATTCTCTTTATATAGTAGTATCCTACTAGAGAAAAGGTTTAAAAATAGTAAGATATAGAATATATCTTTATTAACTTGTAAGTAATATTTCTAAGGAGTTAGATTTAGGAAATACAGCTCGTATTATAGGTAGCTCGCGATATAGAGATAGAGGTTAAATACCTTTATCTTTAATTATTCTAATATTAATGCGGCTCTCCAATAATTATAATTTAACTTTTATATTAGGATCGTAATATAGTTAGTAAAAATTAGAAGAGGACGGAATAATATTATAATACTAGCTAACTAAGGAAAAGTAGATCCTAGTTCTAGCCTGACGCAACGATCTGTACAATATATAGCCTTCCTACCTACCTAACCCTTCTATCCCAGTCGTTTATTCTTAACCTATCTAGATGTTTATACCTAAATAGACGTTAGCTTAAGGGTATTATAATAATTGTAGTTATAATAAACTAATATTATCTATACTTATAGTAGTTATATCTTCTATAAGGACTTAGATAAGCCTTTAGGTATATATTTAGTCTAGTATCCTCTATTAGAAATTGGCTTAGTATTAAAGAATACTAGCTCTCTTACTTCTTTCAATTATCTAGATATATCCTCAATTTCGCGTAATAACCTTACAAATATCTATTATAGTCGACGTATCTTACTCAGCCTCCGCTTAACGAAAGATGTATAAATTAGAGATGTAAGGATAGCTTACTAAATATTACGCTCTAGAGAAATATAATAATAAAGGTTACTTTAGAGTAAAATATAAGGTATAAGTTTAGCTTAAATCTACTATAATATTTACGCTAAGCCTCTACCGCGGGCGATATAGATTAATTCTTAAGTAAGGATCTAAGCTACCCTATATAAGATAGACGCGCGCTACTAATTATAGCGCAGTTATATTACTATAGTACTAGACTAGCGGGCTAATTATACTTATATTCCCTACTTAGAGCTAATACTAATACTTAATAGCTACCTTGTTATAACAGTTATAGTCTCTCCTAGAAGAGGAGAATACCAGGAACTGGAACAATAGGGTAGTTTATTATACTAGGCGCCGATACCTTTTCTATACGAGTAAGTATACTTACTAATAAGTCGTTTATAATAAAAGCTTGTAGTAAGTAGATTAGTAGGTAGTATAAATAGCGCTTTACCAACCTAGTTAAGGTAAAAGTAGGCTGTACAGGTCCGTATTAGCTATATAGAGTATTTCTTAAAAGAGTTGGATGTAGATTTCTTATACAGGTAAGATTAGTAAACGCGCGCTTATTCCTAGAGAATATACTAAATACAGCTAAGCTAATTAGCTTTAAAATAAGATAGGGTTAACAACTAACAGATTTACTATACTATTACTAGAATCTAACAGGTAGTAGTAATTACTCTCTTACTATAACTCAGGTTTAGGACTTTAACTGGGGTAAGACTAGTATATAGGTCCTTTATCCTAGCCTTAAGCTTACTAAGAGATATACTTAAGGGGAATCCGCTCTAAATAGCTACCGTCTAAGATAAGATCCTATACTATTTACTTAGATTACTTATTTTTATCGAGGTCGAAGTATCTATATACTAGCGTTTCTTAAAACCCGTCTCTAGTATCCTAGCTAAGAAAGAGCTATATACTGTAATTGCTGTACTATTTTAATTTAGAATACTACTCCTAGTAGTTATCTAGGTATAGTTCTGTACTAGTCGTAAAGGGAATATCTTAGCGAATTTAAGGGAACCGATGTATTAAGCTAGTATTTATTCTTAGGTATCTAGATGGCGATAACTGTATACCGATTAATATAGATGCTATTCTTACGCCCGATAGGTGTTTTAGCTTACTATTACGCTAGCGCTTTTATATTTCCTGTACTCCTATTAGTATCTACCGTCTATTACCCTTATAACGGCCCTAGTCTAGTATTAATATTAGTTTATCTAGTATTTAACTAGTCTAAACTAGTGCAAATATTTCTAGAATTTTTCCTCGCACGGTAGCTACTTAGTATCAACCTTTTATATAAATCTTTTCGCCTAAGTAGCCGTAGAGGCTATTCCTAGTATCTAGGAATTAATAAGAATTTACTATTCTCTATAGGTCCTGTAAACGTATATATAATATAAGTCTAAGTCTAATACTTCTTACCTCTATTCTATCAGCGATTGGAACTGTAGAGACCCTATATATATGTATCGAGGAATCTAAATAATACCTTAGTTTATTTTTACCAACCAGTATAATATTTGCCTCTTTCTCCTAGCAGCAAATATTATAGCAGCTAACGTCTATCGATAAGCCAGGACTATAATAAAACTATAGAATAAGTATTACTTATTATTATTAAGAGGAATTTTAAGTCCGGAAATATACTTTAGATAAAGCTCTTAATTCTAGTTATTATATCTAAGAAATATTAAGGTAATAGATCTTTTTAGTACTACTAGAAGAATAGGAACTCCGAACTATTTATAGCGTCTGATTAAAGAACTAGAAATCGACTTCTTAGGGTTATTAAACTATAAAGGTATAAATTTAAGTTTACTATTAGCTTATCGATAGGTTCTATATAAAAATTAGGTTAACTAGCATTTTAAATATTAGGCTAGTAATATATAGATTAAATAATATTTAATATTATTTATTACTCTAAGATCTAGATAGTTAAAGTAGTATCTTATATATACTCTAGATAACTCTAGAAAATCGTCTAGTATTATTAACCCTATTCGTTTAGTATTTGCGTCTATCTAATATAGCCTAGAAGCAATTATTTAATAGAAAATACTAATTAAATAGATTAGTTGGAGAAAAATATATAACTTAAGTAATCTAATATTTAGTTAATTCAACCTATTATATCGATTATATATTACTATATACTGGGTATCTTTATAGTAGATAAAATATACTTACTCTTTTAAGACTATTTCTAATATTAAGGGCGGGAAATTTTAGCTGGTTTCTGTATCTCTTTCTCACAGGACTTAATTTTAACGTAGGTAGCTATAACCTTAGAACTCCAAATATTAGAGGATAAACTCTAATAGCAATCCGAACTATTAAAGAAAAAATGCTGAGGGGTAATAGTAGTAACTAAGAGTTGTAGCTTTTACCGTCGAATTGTAAGAGCGTTCTTAGAATTTAAAGCTAAGAGGCTAAATATTTAACTATTAACAATTATAATCTGGATACCGTTAATAGTAAAGGAATATTACCGCCTGATCGAATAATAGAAGGGGGGGTTATAAGCTATAATAGCGTAAGGAGTTAATCTAAGCATATATTATAAAAACTAGAACGTTTAGTCTATAAAAGAGAGCTTAGTAATAGGGTAATATAGGCTAAAAGCGATTGTACAAAGAAGGCGTATAAAGACTAAGAATCTACTTAGATTAATCTACAGATATACTATATAACTTTAAAGAGGTTTAGTAGTAGCCTTATTATCGGTATTATAAAGTCTAGAAGAACTTTTATTAACTAGTTATAGCCGGAGAGGTTGTGGACACAAAAATAAAAAACTCTTTTATTGCTAGAAAGAGCTCTTAGTATATATATAAGGAAATAGTTTAGAGGAGGAAGAGAAGCTGCTGAGAGCTTTAATAGAATGCTAAAATTTCGAGTATTAGTTAACAACGGATTTTGTTGTTAAGGGAGAATAGTAGTTAAGGTTAGAATGATGACTACAACGGCAAAATACGCACTAAAACTTAATATTGCTAAGTTTAGATAGGTTTTCTTATACTTTAACACGCCTATTTCAGCTAAAGTTTAGTTACTATATCGTATTTTCTTATTCTATTATATGCGATCGGTTAAGTATAATTAAAATAAATAATAGAAATATTGTAGGTTTCTACTAGATAAACTATAACGAAAATTTTATTTTTATAAAGGTTATACCTTAAAAATATTTTATAATCTAGTAGATCTACCTAATTAATTAAAAGTACTAGAGGAAAATTATATAGAATATAAGAGTATCTAGAATTAATATAGTTAAGTATACGTTCGAAATCGACAGGATTATATTATATATAAGAGTAAAAAGTAATCTATAGGTATAATAGGCTTGGTTACAAGTATAGCTTAATAGTAATCTTATAAAATCTCAACTTGTTTCGGGTAAGGGACTAAAAATATACACCTTATATCTATATCTCTATATTATAATATCGACTTATATTATAAGGTAGAGAACCTCCTACCTTAAATATACAATTTATAATAAACTTTCCTCTACAATTAAAAGTAGCTAGAATCTTAAAGATATCTCTCTTCTCGTTAGAAAGTTCGTACTTAAGTTTTATCCTTAATCCCTCTAAATATATACCCTATATATTTTCTCCCTAATTTCGGTAATATTGCGGAATGTTTAGGAGATTCTATAGTAGATAATCCTTTAACCTAATCAACTGTCTAGTACTAAAATATACTAGACTATTCTATATTAATTAATGAAATCGCGGCAGCTCTCTACTATAAAAAGGAATATATAGGTCTACCGGCCTCTCTACGCCTAGAAGTATCTCTTTACTAGAGGAAGACTCTAGAGCCGGGTCCAAGTATTTATAATAGCTATTAGATTATAGTAGTATAAGGACTATATTATCGCCTTATACTTAATCTAGATAGCTACTTCTATTATTCGTTTAGTAACTCTACTAAATATATCTATTATAGATAGACTTAACTTTATCTAGGCTAGGCGACTATAAGAAATCGATTAGGTATTTAATACTTAGGAGAACTATTCCAGCCCGAAGGTTACTAGAGTAGTTAAATATAGTAAATGTATTAGAACTAGATTAGTTAAGTCTAGCTTAATATTTATTAATTAACTTTAGAGGCGAGTCTTATATATTAGAGAGGTAATCTAAGTTAGTTTTTAGTACTACTTTACTAAAAATTGACTTTTTTTATACCTAGGACAGCTTTTAGGAGAGTCTTCTTATAGCCGATAGTAAGAGTTGTAAGATAGGCGGTTTTAGTATAATTATAACCTTCGGGGATATAAGTAAGGTAAATAGTATAATACAGCGTATACAACCTACAAAATATTTTATTTTAAACTAGCTTCGAGAGGATTACTTTTAACTACTTACTTAGATTGTTAGGGACTTCTAAGAGGGTTAAGGATAACCTTTTAAGTAATCGATTTCTAATAGGAGTAGTAGAGATAGTATTAGACTCTATTAGCCCTTCGCGCTGTAGGCGGGTAGAGATTTTCCTTAGTTTTCTTACCTCTAATAAACTAAATTAGCGTAGTCCTCTAAGCTGCGGGGATAGAGACGCACGTTCTTAAGTCCCGTCTAATAAGGTAAGTATTAAAGAAATAAACTTACTAATAGAGTATATATCGCGATAACTATTTAAATTTTATTTAAGAGTGGGGATTAATTTATCTAGAAGAAGAGCTACGGTACCTCTTAAATATTCCTATAATACTTAAAGTAAGAGTTTATTAAAAAGCGCTTATTAAGCTAAGTATAGCGGCCCTAATATAAGGTTTATATATAGCCTGTATAGGCTTTCGTATATATAACTAAAGGTTTATAAGGATACTATAATCCCCTATAGAATATATTTAAGTAAGAACGTTTGTTTTATATAGTACGGTTATACTACTAATATCAGCTAAAATGTTAACAACTAGGGTTAATATTAGTCTATAAGATACGAGTCCTCGTTCTAATATCTAAGAGAAGAGTAGAAGGGGACTAGGGTCGCGAAGTTTATAAGCGCCAGTATTACTTATAGGCCTCTTTCCCGTAGGGGAAAACGCAGGATATAGGCTTACGGACTAGATAGGTACTACTAGCTAGCTCCTAGCCTACTACTCTAATAACTACAGGACCCTTACTTCTATAGGAATAGATTTTCTATATACCGCAGTACCGTATATAATTTATTAGAGCTAGTTTAGTATATATCCAGTTTACTCTATATAAATACTATAGCTACCTACTTTAGATATTCATATATAATTACTATTAGCCGAAGTTTACTTTTAAATTATTATTAGCTGCCTAGATATTAGGCCGATAGCTTTAGAAAGTTAACTAGGGAAATAACTATTCCCGAAGCTCTATAGACGATTTCTAATAATAGTAAAGCTAATTAGTAGGTAATTATTATAAAATATATTCTTAGTTTTCTATATAGGCCGTATATCTATAATATAGCATTATAATTAGAGTAATTAAAAGGAGGTAATTGCTAAAAGCAAGTAATTATTAACGTAGAAATTACTAAAATAGAGTAATTATAACGTATAAACGATATTTATAATAAAATCCTAGCTAATAAAACGAATCTAAATCCGATAACTTATATATTCTTATTATTTTATTTACTTAAATTGTTCCTTTAAACTATAAGATTATTCTAAATACTAGATAGTAGAGGTGCTAAGGAATATATAAAACTAAGGAAAAAAAAAAAAAAAAATAAACCCCCCTTATATAAAAGAAGCCTCTCTAGGTTAAGTACTAAAGGTATCTAAACTCTAATATATAAGTAATAGAAGTCTCTAGAGTATAGAACTTAGTTATAGAAATATATAAGTCTATATTACTCTAGCGTATAGCACATCTTATTTTCTCTTTAAACTTCGGAGTTCTGTATACTATCTCGATCTGTTATTAAATTAAACTTGTCTAGTATTAAAAACCTTACCTGAGATTACTATATTTCTAGTTTTAATCTCATTTTCCCTAGTAATATACTCGCTAATATTTAAGCGCTTATCAACCCTATAGAAATAATTAATTCTCCTAGAGAAACTTAATTTAGATAGTACTTTCTAATCCAGAATAAAGAGAGTAAGCGTAAATATATTTGCTTAATCTAAATTAAATAGTTTCTCAAGAAATTTATAAGACTATACCTCCTAGTCTAAATATAGTTAACCCATATCTACAGACGAACGGATAAGATATACTAGATAATTTAACAAACTAAACGAGAGTTAATCTTCTAGCCTATATAGTTCGATTCTTATAAGCTTTAAGTAGAAATTTAATTAAGAGAAGATATATAGTAATACCTATACCGCTAGCTATAAAAAGAACCTTATTATATTTATTAAGGGACTAACTATAGCTATATAGACTATTAATAATAACTAAAGAGTAGTAGTAAAGTAAATAAAAAAGGGAATTACTAAATCCGTTATATTACTGTATTAGTAGAGTTATATTAGATCTATTAACCTAGATAATAGTATAAAGATGTACTTAGAAGAACCCTACCCGATGTTAATCTATATCGGGGAAGGTTAAGTAAATATACTACCCCGGACTTACCTTCTAAGGCTGTTTAAGTAAAATAGTAGCAGATATTAATTATATAGAGTTTTTAAGACTGTTAAAGCGTATAATTACTATTTTATTTAAGGACCTTAACCCCGAATTCCTATAAAAGAGCCCCGCTAACTAGGCGATATATTAAAGTAACTAGGCCGCGGTAGCAATGCTAAAGTAGGTAATTTCCCGTTTTTAGAATATGGGAATATACTATTATAAAATGCTAGCAAGTATAAGCGTAAATACGAGGTAGCTTTTTAAGAATACTTCGTATAAATACCTCCGAACGAAGAGGATCGATAGAATACTAATAGTCGAAAGCAACGAAATAAGCTATAAGATTATAAGCGGATTTAGTATATAAGAGTAGTAAATAAACTAATATTTCTATCGTCGAGATAGACGTTAATAAAATCTTTATTATCCTATAAACGAAACCTTAAATGATATAAATACGCTTAAGCTAATAGTATATTAGAGTATATTTACTTAAAGATAGATAAAAGATCCGGTCGATAAATATATTAGTCCTTCTACTAAGGTATAGCAGTACCGCGTTTATAAGAAATAGTATTATATATCGCTTTATAATATTATATTAATTAGAGACTTTGAGTATATACTTTAGGATATTAACGGTAATAGCGAGTATTACGCTTAAAAGCGTAAGTACGTTAATCTTATAGGAACCTTTAAAGCGTCGAAAAATCGTTGTATAGATAAGCCTTTTATAGAAGAAAGCTGTTACCTTACAGTACGTCGAAGCGTCAAGCCTCTAGCCTAATTTCCAGAGTCCTAAGCTAGCGGCTATAAAGGTAAGTAAGAGGAAGAAAATTAATAGTATAGATAAAGGCTGTATTTTTAGATCTAATATCCTAAGCTTTATTCACTAAATAAATATTTATACTTGTTAATAATAAGGATATTACTATAGTTATAAGATTACAGAGTATAACTCTAGTTTACTGTTCCGAAATACGAATTCTTAAAAACAAAAATTAGTATTATAGGTTCTAGTTTTTATAAAATTATATATCGTTTGCTTAATCTAGAAAATTCTCTAATTCTAACAACTCAGCTCCCTATTTACATTACTACGACTTATACCTAACTGCTGTACTTACTTAGCCCCGCCTAGCAGCTATATATATATACTTATACAGATAATAGAGTTATACTTAAATTAGTAACACAGCTTAAAGCGCGCGTAAGTATATTATAAATCTCTAAAACATACTCGCCTAAGACTATTTACTATTAATATTAAAAAACTTAAGCATCTATATAAATATATATAAAGTATAGCTAGTAGTATTAATTCTTACAACTACCCAACTTTTTATTTTCGCCCTTATAATTTTATATAAAAGTACTTCAGCCAGCCCATATACCTAATTAGATATAATTATAATAGCTAAGAATAATTTCTTTACGAGATGTTAAATAGGGATTAATAAGAAAGTAAGAAGTTTAGTATAGCATAACGATAATATCAAGATAACCATCATCTATTAATATAGTAATGAGACTTCCCTTTTTCAGTCTTATCCACGTCTATCTAACCAATTGCCTTCTATAAAGGAATTAGTAATTCTATTTTCTATTCTTACTCTAAGATAAATCTCTAATAAGGAAATAGAAGAAGTATTTAAATAAGAACACGACCCTAGAGTCTTATAAAATTATACCTTCCCAGCTAATAAAACTAGTTAATAAGGCTAGCAGCCTCAACAAACCCTTATTTCCGGAGCTTACTACCCCTCCAACTATAAACCTACTTATAAGTAAGGGTAACTTAAACTTTCTTAACTAAGGTAACTTTAACTTTACGTATAACTTGTTAGACTAGGATAAGAGCTGGAAAACCCTATAGTGATTAATAATAAGGAGTAATCCGGAAGGCGGGATAGATAGCCTTAAAGAAGAAGATGAGGAAGTTGAGAAGGTGGAAGATGTAGAGGAGGAGGAGGAGGAGGAGGAGGAGGATGATGATGAAGACGAAGACGAGGATCAGGACCACGACGAGGAGGATAATAATAACGATAATAATAACTATAATAACGATTATACTAATTATAGAAATACTTCTATATAGAGCATAATACTTAAGAAGAAAACAGTCGGGTTGAAGTAAATAAATTCTTAGGCTTAGGGTCGAAAATCGCCTAAATACCGCCGGACGGGGAAAGCTATATATACTATTACTACGCTAAGTCTAGTCGAGCTATAGTTTAAGCTTAATAGAAACTTACTTAGGTTTAGAAGTAGAATATAGTAGAAGTCGCAGCTAATATAGTTCTATTAGTATACTAATAATACTACCCAGATGTTTAATATATCTCCTCTAAATGTTAGATAGATATTTAGTTCTACTTATACGACTCAGCGAACCCTTAAAAACTAGTATTATAACGCACCCGTACAGAGCGAAATATTTAGTAGTATTCTTTAAAATAGGATTTTTTATAGCCTACCTTTAAATAGTATATTTCCCAGCTCTAGTCTAAACGGACTATTTTCTAGCTAGTTATAAAGCGGTATATTTAATAGTATATCCTAAAGCTTAATATTTAATAGTATATCCCAAAATGGTATGTTTAATAGGGCTCCCTAAAATAGAATTTATAATGGAGTAATCTTAAATAAAGGATTTAATTGTAATACTTAAGATGGGATGTTTAATACCTCCTAGAGCGTACTTTCGTATAATCAGTTATCTATTAATACTAGATTATTATTATTAAGAAAGTAACAGACTTAGCCTACTATCTTAAACGTCTCTTAACCTAAGAATTTAAAGAATGTAGCCGGTCGAAAGAAGAATAATAGAGGAGCTATATCTTTAATATTTTAATTAAAAAAAAGTGTTTAACGCACGCGGAAAGAATAGTATATAAGTATCTTTATTAATAGTTTAGCTCGGTAATATTATATATATCCTCCTTGTTTTCTAGTCTTTTTCTACTCTATTAATTTATCTAGTCTTATATAGCGTATTTAGCCTTATGAATTTTTGAAGTCTGTATTAATAGCTATAGTTAAATACTGATTAGCGAATAAATTATTATTATATCTTATACTTTATACTATATCTTTATTCCTATAAGATAGAAACTTATAACCTATAGGATTTTATACTATCTAAGTTATAATTAATTTAATCTTAGAATCTATTAACACCCCTCCCGGCATATTAAGAAACCCTCTAGGCGGAGGAAAATAAGAGGTACTTTAACTTTATACTGCTCGAAATCTATATATATATTAAATATTCTCTAAGTTAACTTAAGTTACAAATTTATAGTACTTCCGTATAGTAGCTATTTCTAGATATTTAGAACCTATTCGACCTAAAAATTATAAAGTATATTATTACTATTAGAGGGTGCCTCTATAGTATTTACCCTCGTATATAATTGTGTTAGTACCTTAGCATGCCTATATATATATAGCTTCTTCTATAACTTTAATATACTTTAAGCTCTCTATCTAACAATTACTACTATACTTAATTTACAGAAAGCCTCGTATTAGAGCTAAACCTAGTTCCTACTATATAGTACTATTATTAAGCTCCTGCTACTCCAAAATATTTATAAAACGATGTTATCTAAGCCTTAGATCTACGTTATAAATACTTAGAAGTTATATTTAATCTTATATCTACTATAGCGCGTAAATTTACGTAAGGCTGCTATTATAGTACTTCTAATCTACTTTCCTACTCTAGCTAGTACTAGGCGACCCTATGCGTTATATATAATTATCAGTATATAGTTTAACTATATATATTTAGAATTACCTATAGTATATATATAATACAAAAATATAATAGATATTAACTTAAAGTATATATAGAATTTAAGTAGTATAAGGTTAAAGTACCCCTTATTTTTATTACTATAAGGGGTTCCTTGCTTTATAGGGATAGACGTTACAATTATTATTAAGTTACGATGTAGAAAGAAGAATAAAGCTAAAGTTAGGGGTATACTACACCTTTAAGATAGATTTCAACGTACTATAGGCAATAGTCTTTATAAAGTCTACTAGTACGAGTTAACTGTTAGTATATTTAATATATTATAGAGTACTAAATTAAACGCTAAGGCGGGTAGTATACTCGCAGATTATAGTAGGCTAGGCTGTCTCCTAAAGCTATAATATTACTATAGCGCCTTAGTCGCACTAAGTAATATATCTAGGTTAAATTAGTTAATTAGCGTCTGAGGACGTCTACGCGTATTTTACGTTAGTTCTAAGAAAGAAAACATGTTGAAAAAATAGAAAAGGCACGTGAGGCTTCTAGAATTCTCTTATACCCTACAGCTATCTTATTTCTTAAGTAATTTAGGGTAGCTAAAATATAGAACTTACATAAAATTAAGTTAATACGAATAAGTATATAAAGTTAATATTGTTTAAAAGAGAAAGTAAGTTACTAATAGTTCGGCTTGCTACGCAGGGTAGCTTATAATATAGGGACGGATATTATAGGAGTTTATTAGAGAGAAGGAATATAATATAGTAAAGTATAATATATCTTATTAGCTAGGTATTAGTATTATATTCTAAGTCCTAAATAAGTAGACTTTACGGTCTAATACTATCTTAACTGGCAATTTCTTCGAGTTCCGCTTCTTTAATTTATACGACCGAATGTACTAGAGTAATCCTACTAGAAGAAGTAAAAGAATAACTACGCTAATAATACCTCTAATTAACGCTGGGGATTTCTTTAGATAGGATTTCGAGATATTATATTTCATCCCTATATAATAAGCAAAGCTAATTATTCTAGTAAGAAGCTTACTATTTAATAATATAACTGAAGCGATGAGTGTTTTATAAATAGTCTAACGTAGTATCGAGTCCCTCTATTTTAAACGCCTATAAACCCTAACGAAGTTCTTATAGTAATATTAAAAAGTTATAATAATTAATTATATACTATTAGTAGAGAATTATTTCTCTACTCTAGTTGTTAAGAAATACGTATTTGAAATTTAAGTTTCTGAAAATGGAAATCCATTTTTGGAAACTCTAATCTCTTTAATATATAGGTATATCTAGACTAATAAATTATTAGTTTAAATTTGCTAAATTATTTATTAGTCTTTATATATAAGTAAGATATATAAAGTAAATGTTTTATTCTTTATACATTAAGATAGAGAAATTAACCTATTATATACTCTATATTCTTATTCTCGCGCATCTAAGTGTCGCGTATAGTTAAATAGAGAGGGCGTATATTTTGAGGAATAGAGTACTCTTAAGAAATCCCGGATTTCCTCGCGGGAATAGTATTAAATATGTTGTATAAAAGGGATGTAGCTAAGTATTATAGTCTTTTACTCCCCAGACGTAACTAATGAAAATATGTTTTATTATTTACTACCGATCGACAATCGAATATAAAGAATAATTCTACTAGAAGACCGTATCTGTAAGGAAACTTAAAGGACTTAGAACTAAACGATAGAGAGTCTAATACTTTTAGCACAAATAAATAATACAATCCTACTTCTATACTTAGAGAATAGCTATATAACTAGGCTTAATAACAATCGCGCTTACAATGCCTTAAAAAAAATACATATATATAGTACGTTAAGCTCTTCTCTAAATAATATATTACAGGATATCCAGCGATATAGTAAATTATATAGCTATTAAGGTAGGTTGTCTACAACTAATTTTAATAATAGCTATTACTATAAAGATAATAGCACACTAATAGCTTTATAGAGGAAGGCTTTACTATAAAAACCGTATCTTAAGGATGGCGAGGGAAGTAATCTCTGGTACACTTACCGTTTTCGTCTTCTAGCTCTAGTTTCTAGAAGTATCTATACTATCTATTAGGTATAGGACTTTAGTAGGCTAGACTTTATTAAGATTTATATAACATGTTTAGACGTTTATATTATAGTATAGAAGATATAGGATTATTATATAAAATATCTTAAGTAGAAACTGTTTTTATTTAATATTCGGTCTCTCTAATTACTATATACTCTAGCTTTTTATTAATTTCTAGTACTATTTAGATATAAGTTCTTCTAAATAAATAAAAGTAGTCTTACTATTATATATTAGTATTAATCTATCTATATTTCTATAAGATTTTAATTAGAAACTAAGTTTATATAAATATAAGTATAGCTTATATAGTCTTAATTGTGTCTGTTTTATCTAGTAGATGATTTAACCAATTAGACTTATTTTTAATTACTGTAAGAAATCTATCTAGATTTCGAAAATCCTTCTAAGTTTACTGTTTAAGGGGCTAAGAAATAATATTATCTGTTGAGTAAATCTACTCTTATTTAAGAGCTAAAGAGCATGTATATAAGATATAATAACAGGCTATAGTTAGAATATAGTATATGTTATAAAGAAATCCTAAAAGAAGATAATATAGGCTTAAGATTATAAATATTTAAACTAATTACTTCTATAAAAAGACTTATTATTTATTTGTATCTAGATAAGATTTAGAAATTAAAAATTAAGAATTTAAATTTAGGTTTTAAGAAATAAAAAGTAAATATTTTAACACCAATTTTAAATTTTAAAAAGAGGTTTAACTCTTTTAGTAAAATATCCGATTCTAAATTAAAGAAGAATATAAAGAGAGAATACCCTATATTAGAGAATATAGAGTAGTAGATACGTGTAAATATAAAAGCTCCAATCTAACTAGGCGTAGATATATATAAAAAGGTAAGAAGAGCTACTAATAATAATTTTTAAAAGCGTTTTAAATCCCTTAAAAGAAAATTTAGTTAATTATAGCTTTATTTTAATATAGATGTCTATTTTCTAGCGCATCGAAATGGCCGATTCTATATCTTTTCTTCTAAAGAGGAGGAAACCTGGCCTTTAAGCCTAGAAAAGCTGGTATAGAAGTATTATTCTACCTTATATAATATAGTATTAACTTAACCTAGGAAAAATTATACCTTCTACTAATAACTAAAATTCCTATAAACTTTAATAATTCTAGTTCTATGTATAAGGAGAGGAGATTAGAGGAAACTACTTCCTATATAAAAGTACTTTTAGAGTCTAGTTTAGATAGTAGAAAAGTTGATAGGTAGAGTTAGTCTAATAGTAAGTTAGAGTAGTTGGTGTATTTAATACCTCTAGTAACGTTAATTACTGCTAGTTGAGGAATACTATTAAGAAATTTGAGGGGTATTTTAACTTTAAATAAATTAAATCTATTATAGTTAAGTTATTTATAGTTAGCCCCTTAGCAGGTCTAGGGATATATATATAGTATATCTCGTATTTCTAGTTAATAGATATAGTTTTTCTAACTCTTATTAGAGCTAGCCAGCTCTAACAAAATTCTATATATATATTAATAATTGTTCTAGTCTTATAGAGGTTCGATACTATAGCTATCTCTAAATATCTAACTTAAGTACCTTTTAATCTAAAAATTACGTGCGTATTATTACCTTCTTATCTAATCCGTATAGCTACTTTCGTGGGAAAATAATAAATGCTTATTATAGAACTACTATTAAGCTCTTACTACGTATAATATATATAAAATAGCTACACCTAAATATTAAAGTACTATTAAAATAATAGGGAGTTAATACTAGCTTTATAGTTGCTATCGCGCGTAAAATTTATATAAATTAGCTATTCTGGTTAGTACTTTTAGGTAAAGTTGTTACATGTTTCTATTATCCTATTATAATTTAGTTGGTCTATTTTTAGGCCTATATAGTCTTACTATTACTAGCCTCTAGTTAAGTACGCTACTTACCCTTAATACATTAATATTTACCTTAGTAATTAATGCTGCCTGATACGCGATAAAAGTAGGTCTATTTCTAGCTAGCGCGAAATAAATTTCTTGTTAGTTTCTAGCTTTATACTTATTAGCGTTTCAGTTTAACTAGTAGTAATTTAATAGACGTTAATATTATAAAGCTAGACTATCTTAGTAGTCTCTTTAGATACGTTTATAGTAGTATCTATATTAAGCCTTTCTTAACTTATTATCCAGCCCGTTAACGGATTTAAAATATAATCTCGTTTCTTAGTATTAGAAATTATAAATAATACGAAAATATAATAGTTATTAGGATGTATATAAAGTTTAAGTAGTATAAAGTTAAAGTACTCCTTATTCTTTATTATAGTAGGTTTCTTACTCTACAGAGATTCCTCTTTAAGGTAATATATAATAAAGTTCCAAGTATAATTTAGATAGAGTTATATAATTTTAGTATAATATCCTAAGAGGTATATAAATATAGAGTGTTCTTAAGTTTAATATTTGCTATATATAGATTATATTCCTAAGAGGCTGCATCTGTATCTCTATTACCGTTTACTTCTTCTAATTCTCCCTCTAATCCTGCTTCTAACCCTTCCTTTAAGAGGTAAGATAACTTTCTCTTAAGTACTTATATCTACTTATCCTTTAGTACAGCTGCGTTAAGACGGAAGGTAGGCTAGCTAAATATCTAATATAGAAGTTAGTAGGATATATAACTAGGTATATTAACCTTATATATACGTTTAATTCTTATAACTGCTTTTTTAGAGTAATATTCTTAGAATTCAGGTGTAAATACTCTTCTAAACACGCGTAAAGTACTGTTATTAAGCTATTATATATAATATTCTACCTATAATAGTTATCTATTAATTATTTCACCTGTTAGGCAGCTTTAATACATCGATTTTCCGTAGCATATAGTATTTCCCGCGTAATATTGTGTAATTCTATCTTAGTCCGAAGAAGAATAGTAATAGTAGAAAACTAATCCGTATAGGGAGGGAGTAGCTATATTATACTAGTACTCTAAACGACTTGTAAGGGCTATTAAGTATTAAGGGCGACTAAATTCTGCGGTTAAGCCGGCTTAGGGGCGGTAGTAAAAGGTAAGACTGCTAGTTCAGCACCCCTATTTAGATGCTCTAGAAATAGAGTCGGCTTAAAGCCCGTCTTATATTCCTCTTTAATAGCCGGTTGGGATATATTTAGTAAAAAGGGAATATAAGACATTTGTGATATTTTAAACAAAATACTAGTAATTAGACTGAGAAGGTAAGGAAAATTATTAGATTCTTCTATAGTACAGTAATTAGAGTAGACGCTTATATTTTAGAATTAAAGGCGAAAATAAGTATAAATATAGCTTTACTATACTCTTAGTCGTAGAATTCTTTATCTAATCTATTCTACATAAAATAGAGTAAATACCCAAAATACTTTCCTCTATTCTTAACTCCTAGATCTTATTTTCGCATATAAAACCGCGCTATAATTCTTTAATTTTTAAACTATTATATAATTTTAGAATTTTATTTTCTATTTTTTATTTTCCATTTTTCATTTTCTATTTTCTAGATCCTAATTTAAAACCTGTACCTCTCCTATTTACTAAGTATATTTAACCTTAAAGTAAGTAATTAATGTTAATAACCTATTACGTTCCTTTAGAAGTATCTAATATTAGAAACGCATAGTAATAAGTCAACCTTAATAATAGCTAACTATCCTAAATTGTCCGTACACCCGTAAGCTACTAATACTTTTATCCGTATCCCACGACTATAAAGAGTACTAGACCTATTACAACTGCTTATATCTACTAAATCATCCTTATTAGAAGTATACTTATAAGGCGAGTCGCCTATAAATACTAATACTATTAGTATTAAAAATATATCTATTCCCACAACTTTTAATGCTAATAAAGAGCCTCTCTAGGCGTTATTTTTCCCTTTATAAGCGATAAACATTAAATCGTCCTAAAAAAGACCGTGAGACAATCTAAAAAGTCTAGAAAACCTTAGAAAATTTACCTAGGATACTATTAAATAGGCTATATAAACACAAAGAGGTTATTCTAGTCTTATAATAGTAAAGAAGCTCGACTGAGTCGTAGATATAAAAGAGAAGAAGGTTCTCGAGTAAATAAATTATAAGAATATTATACATTTAAACTACATTCTTAAAGATATAGATTCTCTTTTTCTCAGGTTTAAATATTATTAAGTTACCCTTAGGGAAATACTCTATATTTATTTAAGGCTCGAAAAGTTTTACCTATAATATATTATACGTTCTATAAGTTTTTAATTACTAAAATGTTATATTAGCTAATAAAAAGATTTTCGGAACTTTAATTTATCTCGGCGGTCTTAGAATAGTATACTATAACGTCGGACTGCGGATAATCTAAGTTGTTGGCTATAATTTGCGGGTCGTACTATATAAGTATTATTTAGATAATAAGGCTATTACTAATATAAATAGCCGGCTTTAATTCTACGACACAAAATACATTAATATAATACTCTAATACTAATATAGTAGACCTAGGTTTTGTTCTTTTAGATTATATAGAAGGCCATCCTTAGTCTGCTAAAAAGAAACGGGTTCGATATATCGAGGAATAAAGAGCTATAAATAAAGTATTTAGACTCTCTCTACTAGAGTACTGGAGTAGCTGTAAACAGCTAATTAACTATCTAGATAATATTTTCAGCGAGAATCGACCGATAGATATAAAGATGCTAAAGCCGGTAAAATATGTATAGTATAATAGTAATCAATCTAGAAAACTTACTCAACTAGTATTAATTTTTTATTTTACAGTTATAAGATGCTGTATATCTACAACTATTTATTAAACTAGTTACTTTAGAGTACTATACTTAATAGGTGCTAGGGATATAGAGTATTAGGAACTTGGTATAAATTTTGAGTCTAATTTAAACAAGTCTATATTACCTTCTATTCTACTCTTATATTTCTAGAGCCTCTAATTATATAAGATTTATATATAGCAATATAATTAGTTAAGGATGTTCGCTTCCCCTATACTTATTAGCCTATAGTATATTATAGTAATTCGTTTAACTACTATATATTCTATAACCTACTTTAGAAAGAGTCTCGCTACTTTACTATTAACCTCTAGGTGTTAGCCTATCTAGATCTAAGAGTTACTAGAAGTTAAATATTAAAGAGATTATGTAAAAATATTAATTATTTAAACGAATCTACATTTTTAACTTCGTAATACCGAGTAAAATACCTTACTAAATATACTAGATTTTATGCAATTTTCTCTTCAACTAAACCCTTAGTAGTAGTTTCTTAACTTCCCTATAGTCGATATATTTAAAAGAAGTCTGTAAGCCCTGCACTTCGATAAGTTAATATATAAGATAAGGTATATTACTTATTAAAGTAGGTCTACTCGTAATTCCCTCTAGTAGGATATAAATAGGATTATTTAAACCCTTTACAACGAAATCTATACTTTGTCTAAAAGCTAGTATCCCCTTTAAAATAACCTTAAAGTAGTTAATCGAACGGCTAGAGATGATAAAAGAAGTATAACTACGTATAAGGAGGTGATATAGTTTCTTTCTCCCTCTATAATCTAAACGAATCCGGTATAAGATAGTTCTAGTATACTAGATAACCCCTCTTTAAAGTTGATAAAAAGAAATCAGTTTAAAGTAAAATATTAAGGTAATAAGCAAGTCTTTAACCAGTCTTACCTAAATATTAGATAAGATATATTAATTAGCTTAGCGTTTAAGCTGTTAGATTACTAATATATTATTAAGTGCGGGTTCTAGTCCTGGGAAATAGATGTTAAATCGATAATATCTGTTCCGTAGATCTGTAGGGATATATTTAATAAAAGTTTTCTATTATTTCTCTTCATCTAGATAGCCTATATAATTTCCTATAAGTCGCTTTAGGAATCGATCCCTAACGGGCGAATATAGGCCGAATTTATATATTAGTAAGAGAGATATACTAGTATTAAGAGATAATATATAATCGATATAGCTATTACCTTATTCTAGAATATAGCATCTGTTAGGCTAAATAACGGCGCATTCCTAGGTCGCAATAAAAGCGGGGTTATTATACTCTAAACCCCTATCTTAGAATATTCTTAAGTTATTAACGTCCTTTAGTTTAAAGAAAAATAGAGCGGTAGAGGTATATACGGCTCTAGAAATTTTTTACTAAGATATAAATGGGGGGTTTAGAGACGTAAAAACTTATACGTTAGAAATAGAGATCTTATCCTCCTAATTGCCAGCACGAATATAATAGTATACTACAAAACTTAGCTTTAGAAACCGGGGTTTAATAGTATATATACTATTCTCGCTATTCCTAGAACCTCTATTATAATTTAAAAGGATATATAGAATATTATACCGCGTAGTAGTAGTAGTAACTACAATTTTTATATTATTTCGAAGTGGGTTAAATATCTTAGAGGATGTAGAAGAGGCTGAATAAAAGGTCTTTCTAATTGTAGATAAGTTATACTAATAATCTTAGATGTATATCTCTAACAGCCGCTATACGCGTTAAGTAAAGAATAAACTTTCTTTCTTCTATATAAATGTTTTAGACGTAAAATCCTCAAAATATATTAGGTATTCTTATAGCGTCTATCTTATAAGAAAAAGTCTAATAGCAATTAAGCCACCTATATAATATAATTAGGAAATAAATATGCTGCTTAAAGTTTTAGTACTTACCTACTAAAGTTCTATATACATAGTTAAAAAACTCCTAGAAGAGGATCCTAAACTCCTTTAACTCCCGCTCTAAATATTATATAAATATAAGAGAGACTACCCCCCTAATACCTCTACTATTTATATAAAGGATCCGAATACTAACTATAGGAGGTATAAGGCGAAATATTAATCCCTTTTAAGTATACCTATAAAGTAGACACTCTAAGAAGATATAGGAGTATTTCTTAGACTGTAACTTCTATCTAAAACGCTGAATACAAATATTATAAATAGCGTATCTATAGTTAAATACCTTCTCTAGTATTAATATAAAGTAAGAGAAGCAGGATTTAAAGTTTTTTAATAAGGAGAAGTATAACTAGAGGTCGCGTAGCTACTTAGAGTATTATTTTAGAGCGCTTTACGCGACCGGATCTAAATCTAGCTTTCTTAATATTACTACTATCTCTTCGCCTACCGCGGAGATAAACTAATATTAGATTTAATTATTATTAGTATAGGATTTAATAGCCTATTTATAAAGTTTATTATAAAATTTATTAAAGACGGATTATATAGAAAACCCTTAAGATAGTTAACGGTATTTATTACCGGCTATTAGAAGCTTACTATATAATCTAGGAGGGTAGCTTGCTAAAAATAATGCTAAAGCAATAAGAGGAATAATAACCTCCTATAACTATAATTAACTTAGTATTAAACTTAATATTTCTGTTATATAAGTTTAAAACTTATTATATATAAAGTTTGTAGGTCTAGAGGCTCTTAGGAAGCTAAAACGCGACTTATCTAAGTAGAAATATATAAGAATACAGTCTACGAAGGTATTAATATACTATATACTAAACTAATAGTAGCTTGTCCTCCGTCCCTGCTATATATCTTTAGCTAGAGTTAGCAACTATCGCCGAAGAATGAGAGAACGAAGGCTATTATCCCAGTTCTTATATAAGCTTAGAATCTGAATACTCTAGAAGAGAGAAGTAATATTCCTATCTACTAAATAGCTACTATTAAATACTATAGTTATAGTTATTACCTTAGTAATAGTCGCGTAGAGCTTTTATTGAGCGATTACTAGGTTAAATAAGAGTAACTTTATCTCTATAATAATAAAGATATATAGAAGTATAGGCCCGGGGAGGGTATAAGATTTAGATTTAACAGCTTACTAGGTAAGAAGATTTATAACGCGTATAATCCCGCTGAAATCTACTATAAAGTAATATACTACGTTTAATAGAGGGGTTAGAACTCTAGAAACTAGGAGATTTAGAAGATCTACAGTTATATAATCGCCGGCGCGCAACCAGCTAATAGGTTTAGAGCTATATAATATCAATTTTAGGTTGAAAGACGGTAAAGACTCGCCCTAGAGCTTACAATCGAGGTATAACACGTAAGTATCGCTTCTAACAATCTTCGTATCTTTAACTAGTTGGATCTAACTATAAAAACTGGTAGATACTATTATAGATAACCCTTTCAGCATATAATTTAGAAGTGTTACTTTCTTCTTCCTTCTAATAAGGGTAATAAGTAATGTCTAAATGTTTTCGGTACCGCTGCTATAGAGAGAGCTGAAAGGAGTATTATATACCTAAAGAATCGTCTCGTTTTTAATATTTTTAATACTAATCTATAGACGCCCTAATATTATAAGATAATATACGTCTTTGCAAAATAATTATATTCTAATTAGTATATAAAGAGTATATTTAGGTAGAGGTTGTATTATAAAAGGGCGTGGAATATATCTTTTAGTAAAAACGTACGGATCTAAGTGTTACTTTAAATTAGGCTCTAAAACCTAAAATCGATTTCTCGGTTTTTAAATGCTGGATATTATATTTTATAGATTAGAGAATCGTAATTAACTCCTACACCTTTAATACTCTAGACCGACTAGAGTTAAGTTCTTTAAGAAGCTATAACCTCTCGCTAATTCAGGTTCCAATCTTACCTCAATTACCTAAGATCCTAATATACGAATACTTAAAATATATATTACTATAGCTAAAAAGAATTCTAACTTTATAAAAGTAAAGATAAAGTATCTTTTAGAGATTATATACCTTAAGCTTAACAATTTAAACTTTAGATTTACCTTACGCCAGAAGAAGTATAGGGAAAAATCTAAGCATACTTAAGCCTACCTCTTAAATATCTTTGTATTAGGTAGGTATTAGTAGGAAGAGGAAGAAAATTTTATAGACGTTATTATTAAGACTAGTATTTTTAAGTTAGCTATTAAAAGTATAGGACTATATAAAGAGACGTTTAAAGTAATAACTTTAGAAGTAAAGCTCTGTCCCTTAGAACTCCCAAAGCTTAGAATTTCCCGGCCCGTTAATTGCCTAAATAGGCTATATCGAGTAGCTATAGCTAAAAATTTTCTTAATAGAAATAATCGATAGTAGATCGTACGGCTCTACTTAAAAGGTACGGAAACCTTCTATAGGACTGTTAAGTTTAAATTACTTATATCTCTCTTAAAGAATTAAGTAGTAATATAGCTACACGACTTGTCGAATTATTTGTATATAAGTAATAATATTCTAATAGTATAATATTTCGAAATATTCGAAGGTATTATCTCCTTAATAATATAGAATCCGAGAACTAGTAGTAGGCCTATTTAACCAATACTAAACGTAAAGATCTTTACCAGCTAATAAAAAACAACCTTATAATTATAGTATTTAATCGTTTCTTCAACTTTCTAGAGTTATAAACGCTGATTCAGCTTAGTATATTATATTAGTTATACGGTTTAAGATGTCCTAAGGTATATAAACCTTTAATTAAGACTAGAAGGAGCTAATAAAAATTAGGAGCTTAATACTTATTTATAATATATTAAGGCTATATAGAGTTGTATAGTACTATTAAATAGCCGGAGATATATTAATACTATTACCATCCAGCATCTAGAATTATGCATACCAGGCGTATTAGAGAATAATAAAAGACGTATAACGTTTTTAATAGAGTTGAACCAAATATTTACTACTCTACTAGATAAACTAGATATTAAGAATAAGATATTATAGTCAATTAAATTAGTTAGATACCTTATTTCTTCTTTATAAATATTCTTTAAGAACTAGAAATACTTAGAACCTTACTATATTATTCTCCGGACGTTACTTAGCAAGTCTAAAAAGTAGTCTATATAGAAGGGCTTTTTAGCAAATTATTTCCGACCTCTAGAATTATATGTCCAATATTTAGAATAGAGTACTAGAACCTTCTTACTTTCTAAATCTTCCGTTATTTCATTTTATACTAGGAAAGCTATTAGTTACCTATAGTTATAGCTGTTCTGCTTAAGATATTTCCCCGAGATAACTTCTATAGCACCGAAAATAATACCTAAGATAAAGAAGTAAAGGAGAGACTATAATCCTACTCTTTAGTAAAAGTTAAATAGACTCGCAGTTGTGCTTAGCTTTAGAATACCTCCAACTCTTTAGCTTGCCACCTAAAGCCTAGATAGGGAGAATATAATATAATTTCTATAATCTACTCGACTAAGTTAGGAAGGAAATTTAGAAAGTTACCTAAACAGAATTGTTTAGGTACTAGAGGACTTAATAGAGAATTCCTTATCGTATTTACAGCCCGTATTTACCGTACTAAAACTACTAGATAGGGATTAGCGGTGCGGTAAACTATATAATAAGAGCTATAATACTGATAAGTTATATTTGTTTATTCTACTATTCTTCGAAAATATTATAAATAGGGTTAATATTACACCAATTTTTATAAAGCGCGCTATTATAACCTTATTTTTTAAACTATATATACTCTAAGTAAGAATAAATTAATCCTTAAATATATCAGCTAATTAGAGAAAGACTCGATCTATCTCTTAGTCGCAGCTAACATCTATAGAGAACCTATATACCTTAATTACGCATATAAAACGGCCCCAGTATTTTAGATGCAAGTGCTAAACTCTATAAGAGAAGCTTAAACAAGTTAATATAAACTATATAAATATTTAGATAGAGCTCGATAGTTATATAATAATTAAGTATTAAGAGGCGGATAATATATATAAACTTTATAATAAGCTCGCTATTACCGAGTTTAGTATTAAAGAGTATAGAAACGCTAAGTAGATACTGATTAAAGTAAAAGATAAGGCGTAACATCTCTATATTTAATCTTAGGTAGATACTTCTATATTATAGGTTTATATATCTAAACTCGAATTAAGGATATCTATAGATTTATTAGATTAGAGAAAGCTGCTAGATAATATAAAGGTAGCTTATAAAGAGAAATTACAGGTATAAACTAAAAATAATCGACAGCTATATAACAGACTAGAAGAATTAGAAGAAGATATTAAGAGGATAAGATTTAAAGAAGAAATACAATCGCGCATAAAAGATATAAAGTATTAAAAACTTCTAGATAAAGTAACTAGACTCTATTAAGAAGTCTCCCAGCTCTAGTAGATAGAGTCCAGCCTTAAGAAGTAGCTTTAAGAGAAATATAACCAGCTCGAAAAGAGGCTTATATAAAAAGATATATAGCATTAAATAGAGCTTTAAAAAAAACTTTAAGAATAATTAGATGTAAAAGATCTATAGTTTTAAAAGAGCTTTTTCAAATCTAAAGAATAAGTAAAAAGAGGTAAATTAGAATATTAATAATAACTCGTATAGAAAGACTAGGAAATTTAGCAACAATTAAAACAATTACTAAAATAGGTAAAACTTTAGTAATAGCTTAAACAATTATAGATAACGCTCTAGCAGTAGCTTAAACAATTATAGAATGTATTTTAATAATAATAAAAAGAAAATTAATTCGTACTTAAGGAATAAGAAAAGACTATTAGGTAGGAAGAGAAATCTAGAATAATACAAGAGCGGCTTTAACGTGTAAAAAAGAACGGTGCTTAATACTAAAAATACTGTTACTACTAGTAGGTAGCTTACAATCCTAATATAGATAGAGGAGCTGTTAAATAGGTATATAAAACTTTTAGCAAGGAAATTAAGTATAGGAAAAATGCTGATATTAGTTATATTATAGCCCTGTTGGTTTTCCTAGAGAATTATATTCTTATTTATATTATCGCCAATTTCTACAGTTATTAATCGATATAGTATTATATTTAAATTAATAATCCTAGCTTAGAGGACGTGCGAGGCTTCTTAAAGCTTATATTAGAGGAATTCTCTTTACTTATATACGTTGTAAAGCGCGATTATAGCAACTTCTACCTATATAAATAGATGGAAACTAATCCTTTAGAGTTCGTCAAAGTATATATAGATATAGAAAGCTGTTATTTAGGGGAAGAAGATACTATAGAATCTTTCTTTTAAGCTATAGTTGGTATATAGGGGCGTAAGAGGCAGATAGTATATAGTAATACTGGTGGCGGTAAAAAGTATAGGGAGATTCTTAATAGTACTTATTTAGAGTAGAGTAAGATATAGGTTAATAAGCGTTAATTTTAATTAGAGCTTAGAATATTTTAAACTATAGTAACGTCTATCCCTACATTAGGAGACGTATAGTATTACGAGGTAAGTTTACGATTCAGGCCCTCAGAATCTTTTCTTTACAAGCTAATAAGGATATAATTAATATATTATAATAAGGGTAACTGTAGTATTAGTTGTACTGTAGATTACTCTATTAATACTGTTAATTACTACTTTAGTTATACTACTCTATCTAATCGCGACTACGGGGGTTTATTAAGATCTTAGAGAACTATATAGAAAGCTCTACTAACTTTAGTAAAATTTATAACATCCTCCCCTATATTACCCAACACCTCCTATAATCGGATAAACTACTAGTACTTTGCAAGAAAACTATTATACTAATATAATACAAGTTTAAGGCTATAGAGGTATATATAGAAGTTTGCTAATACTACTTAAACCTGCTTTATCGAACGTACCTTATAGTAAGATTAAATTTGTTTTCTGAAAAAGGTAAATAATAAAGCTAAAGTTCGCCGATCCACTTAATTACTAGTACTAGGAAAGGCGAAGATTATAAGTTATAAGGATCTTAAGGAGGTATAAATGAAACGTGCTGCGAAGAAGGCAGCTAAAGGGGAGAGAAAAGGTAAAGTTAGTCGGAAGTGTAAGAGTACTGAGTTAGAGGCGGAGGTATTAGAGCCGAAAGTTAAAGTAGCTCGGATGAGCGAAGTAAGAGTAGTAGGAAAGGCTCTAGTGGCGTAGATAATATAAGATATGAGTTATTAGATACGAGATAAATTATATATAGCTAGAACACTATAAAGACTCTAAACTATAAATACGCTTATAAGCAGCCTGGTACTAGTAATATTTAGTTCTAAATACGATCCTGTATCCTCTAAGTACTCTTATATACATTATTATCGCATCGCTTAAGCGGCCTTAATACTTAAAGAGCATGCTGTAACTGTAAGCATTATTAAGTGCGGGGATAAAGGTCTTCACACTATTAGGACTAAGGGCTTTCTTATAGCCTTCCAGCGCCTGCTGGTACATCTTCTCCGCCTCCGCCAGCTTCCCCTGGTCGGCGTAGAGGTTGCCCAGGTTGTTGACTGTAGAGAGTATTAATGTGTAATTAGGGCCCCACGCCTTCTCGTAGCCTTCTAGCGCCCGCTAGTACATCTTCTCCGCCTCCGCCAGCTTCCCCTGGTCGGCGTAGAGCAGGCCCAGGTTGTTGACCGTAGAGAGTGTTGATGTATAATCAGGGCCCTACGCCTTCTCGTAGCCTTCCAGCGCCCGCTAGTACATCTTCTCCGCCTCCGCCAGCTTCCCCTGGTCGGCGTAGAGCAGGCCCAGGTTGTTGACCGTAGAGAGTGTTGATGTGTAATTAGGGCCCCACGCCTTCTTATAGCCTTCTAGCGCCCGCTGGTACATCTTCTCCGCCTCCACCAGCTTCCCCTAGTCGGCGTAGAGCAGGCCCAGGTTGTTAACCGTAGAGAGTATTGATGTGTGATCAGGGCCCCACACCTTCTCCTTCCCTTCCAGCGCCCGCTGGTACATCTTCTCCGCCTCCGCCAGCTTCCCCTGGTCGGCGTAGAGTAGGCCCAGGTTGTTGACCGTAGAGAGTATTAATGTGTGATTAGGGCCCTACGCCTTCTCGTAGCCTTCCAGCGCCTGTTGGTACATCTTCTCCGCCTCCGCCAGCTTCCTCTGGTTTTTGTAGAGGTTGCCCAGGTTGTTAACCGCGTCGAGTGTTAATGTGTAATTAGGGCCCTACGTCTTCTCCTTCCCTTCTAGCGCCCGCTGGTACATCTTCTCTACCTCTGCCAGCTTCCCCTGGTCGGCGTAGAGGTTGCCCAGGTTGTTGACCGTGTCGAGTGTTAATATGTGATTAGGGCCCCACGCCTTCTCCTTCCCTTCCAGCGCCCGCTAGTACATCTTCTCTACCTCCGCCAGCTTCCCCTGGTTTTTGTAGAGGTTGCCTAGGTTGTTGACTATAGAGAGTGTTGATGTGTGATCAGGGCCCCACGCCTTCTCGTAGCCTTCCAGCGCCCGCTGGTACATCTTCTCCGCCTCCGCCAGCTTCCCCTAGTTTTTGTAGAGGTTGCCCAGGTTGTTAACCGTGTCGAGTGTTAATGTGTGATTAGGGCCCCACGCCTTCTCCTTCCCTTCCAGCGCCCGCTGGTACATCTTCTCTGCCTCTGCCAGCTTTCCCTGCGTATAGTAGAGGTTGCCTAGGCTATAGAACCCATCCAGCGCCGTCGTGCCCACCCCTATCCAACTTCGCCTATTAGATATCCTATCGCTTATCTCTAGGTATTTAAGGTACTAGTCAGCGTGAAGTAAAAGTCGTAGTTGTAGCACCTAAAAGCCCTTTTCGGATTCCGGGGGTACTGCTAACCTAACAACTGTAGCTGCTAGTTAGCAATTCTAGCCTTATTAATATTTATCCTATATCTACTATACCTACTTATATATAATAGAATATATTATATAACCTCTTGAGTTTTTTATATAATTAATAAGTAAGTATTATAGTAAGAGCCTAGTCTTCTCTATAAATTTAGGCTTACTGTTAGTAACTAGTATAAACTATTCCGCAACAACCTTATCTACTAAAGCTAATTGTAGATGTGTAGGGATAAATAACTTAAACTATAGATCCTGATAATCTAACTAACTCTAAAATAGAAGTAGATTTACTACATCCTTATCCCTCTCGCGAATAGCCTTATATAATACTATCTATATTATATATAAACTGCTATTTATATACGCTTAAACTAGCCTTTAGTTACTATTAATATTTATTTAAGTATTCTACTCTATATTATAGAGCTTAATATACTTAGTAAAAGAATACTGTATCTCGCTTATATATACAGCCGCCTATATAAGCGCTAATAGTAGACTATTAAGCTTTTTAAGGAGCCGATTATTCTCTAAACTTTCTATAGGCTATAAGTTAGAAGCAGCCTCTATAAGAAACCTGCAAATATAGTATACCTCGAAAATATTTATAACTGTTTCTAAATATTATAAGCGTTTATTTTCTATTAATATTAACTACCTTTATTAAAGCGCCTAGCTGCGTAAGACTATTAAGCTGTATAGTTATAAGAATCGAGCTGTAGTTAGCGTCCGGGTAGAAGCGCTGAATATTATATATACTAGAAGAAGCTTTAGAATTGTTAATATCTATATCTATATTATTAAATATAAGTAGCTAGGAGGAATTTACTAGAATACTTAGCTAGATAAGAACGTTATTAACTATAGTGTTAACGTCTTCTTTACTTATAAGCTTACGATTTACGCTCGCCTCTAGGAGCTGGCCTATTAGAAGTTAGACTACTATTACCGCGAGGCTCTATTTAAGTATATTCTTACTCTAACTATCTAACTAGAATATAGTAGTAAATATATCTATATACTTCTTATAGAATTTAATAGACAGCTAGGTCTTACTAATACTACTAAAGCTATATAGTACAGCAACCTTACAGCGGCTCTACT
Source organism: Lojkania enalia (assembly GCA_010094045.1). Classification (NCBI taxonomy): domain Eukaryota; kingdom Fungi; phylum Ascomycota; class Dothideomycetes; order Pleosporales; genus Lojkania; species Lojkania enalia. The sequence continues at coordinate 89,869 of ML986749.1, forward strand.
CTTATACTAGGAAGAGGTACTCTCTAAGAGCTGTTAGCTCCTCTTTCTAATTAATAAACTTATTAATTATAGGAATACTCTTTAAATTAAACGGTACTCGATACTACTATATTTTAACTTTATTTACGCTAATATAAGACTAGAAAGCTAGCTCCCTCTTTAATTAAGTAATCACCTTCGCCTTTTCCTCGCCGTATATAACCGCTAAAGAGATATTAATAATACTAAGTAGGTAGTAAGCTATATCCTCTCTATACTTTATTATACGCATGTCGACCTACGTTATATACTCCTCTATACTAAACTCTAAGAGCGAGCTATATAATACTTAGATAGGAATCTTAGTTATATTATAGATTAAAAGCTCTAGTAATATTTTATAATTAAGCTAGTCGCCTTTAACTAAGAAAAACTCAACTAAGCGAGGCGTAATAAGCTTCTAAAGGGTCCAGCTATAGGTAAACTATCTATTCTTATAGAAAGCTTCCTCTTAAATAGAACTTTCGCTAGGTTAATTAGCGTGTATATCTACGAGATATATATAGCATCTAGCTATACTGTAGTACTACCTATATATAGAGTTAATAGCGCTTATTAATTCTATATTATTCGTTTTATCGATATAATATATATCTACCTAGAAGTATTATAGACTATTATAAGTAGCTTGTTTTCTATAGAACTTAATCTTCTTATATCCTTTCTTACCCTAACCAGAGCTATCTTTTATATTATAGAAGGTGACCTCTTTCTTATCCTTTCCCTATATATACAAGAGAATAGTATATACTAGAATACTATCGTATAGATTCTTAGTAAAAGTTAGATCTCTATAACTATTATATTATAGAAGGCGTATTACAGATGTACGTAGTTAGTAGTAAAGCTGGTAGATTAGTAGTAGTTAAAGTATGCGGAGTTGGGTATTACAGATCCTATCTATAAGGTTAAAGGTAGGTCTATAATAGGAAGTTATTATTATACCGGTAATATATGATTCTATATTACGAGTAGGTTTGCGGTAGAGGTTAGCTCTACCTTATATATAGAGGTTGTCTATTATAAGTACTATCGTGTTATGTTATACTATACTAGCTAAATAATAAGATCCTATAAGGCTAAGGCTGTAGCTATAGAATATTAAAAGTAGCCTGTAGGGTAAACGCAGGCTCTATTTTATACTAAATAATTAGGTTCTAGGTACTTATTAATCGAAGCGTTATAATACGCGTTCTAACTTTACCTATATTTTATAAGAGACGTTTTATATTAAATATAAACGTATATATAAGTTAATGTATTAGTAAAAGTAGTTAAGTGTAATATAGTATATATTTTAGAGGCATTAATATACTTATAGCTGTACAGCTTATAAATACATGTAAGCGCTATAAGAAAGTACTTAAATTACCTACCGCAGCGTATTATATTCAAATAGCCTTTACTTACGTATATATAGTTAAATAGAGAAGAGACTTTATTAGAGGGTTAAAGAGATAATTCTTTATATTATAGTGGCCTTGCGATATTATAAATACTTTATTCTAAGGTATATAAGCTCTATAGAGTTAAAACTTTAATAGTACTATATACACAGAATTATATTATATATAGTAGATATATAAGTAAATACGTTATAAAATCGAGGAGAATAGTAAGTAATAGTAAAATATAAAGATTAAATATATACGCTATTACCTTAAGCTTATATTATATTAATATAATAGTTTTCTCGCAAAGTACTAGTAGTTTATCTAATTACGGGATGTCCGGTAATATAGGGGGGGATATTAACTTAGAGACTACTACTATACTAGCTATAGTTTTAAAAGTTTGCGAAAGAAAGACTCTAGAGATTTAATTATAAAAGCGTTTTATAATACTGTACGTCCTATAATATAGGGATAGATGTTATAAAATTTATCTAGAGTATTTATAACATCCCTTCTATACCTATATTATCTAAGCTTAAAAGTAATAGTAGAGTCTAGAGGGTATATATAGTTTATAATAACGAGATTACTATCCTATAACTAAGCTAAAGTATAGATAGCTGTAGTATTTATTTTAAATTTTATCTATATAAGCTTGCTTATTCTCGACTCTTTATTAAGGATAATATATCTTACCCTAAGTTTTATAAAATTAGCTAAGAAATATATATTATTATAGCATCTGAATATATATATTATTAGAAGATAGTCTATATATAAGATATAAGTAGTATAATTATTAAAGCTAGTTATATATGCTTAAACGTTTATATATTTATAAGTATTAAATATTAGAATCCAGCCCGGGATGCTGTTGGGTAAGCTATTTAGAATATATAGTATATATAATATCTACTTTAATAATTTTAACAAATTATTATATATATTAGAGGGAGAATTTCTAGATAGTTCTATTATACTTAAGTCTCGTAGAGCTAATTAGCTTTTATTTTCGGGCCGGATATTTAGAAGAGTAGATCTCTTTTCAAAGTAGTATCCTGTAGTTACTACTATAAAAATATAAAGGGAATAGTTTTTACTAAAACGCTTTAAATATATATAAGAATTTTCTAACCTAGAAGTTATAATATCTAGATCCGCTCTAAATATACGGACTGTAATACTAAAATTTATTAAGAAAGAGATATCTGAGCTATCCTAGAAAATATTATCTAAGATATCTATATAATACTTTTATTTCTAGGGTAAAAGTTTACATTTTAATACTACTAAGAGTTTTAAGATATCGAACGGTAGTAGTATACTTAGAAGAATAGCTCTAAAGGGTTTAATATAGATAAAAGAACTCTCTAGTATTAACGGCGCTATTATAGGGGCAGTAAAAGACTATTGAACTAGAGAGAAATAGGGAAATTAAGCTAGTTTTAGTATATGGTATCTTACTAAGAATTATTACTAAGCTGTTTTTAGATGTTACTATAATTAATAAATTATTTCTAAGAACTTACATCTTTAATTTTAGAAATAGATAATAATAAATTAAAATATATATAGTTTAGCCCTAAGAAAACTTAAAATTTATACTAATTTTAGCTATAAATATAAACCTACCTCAAATACGTATTAAACTTTTACTGCCTCTACCTACAATTAGAGCTGACTAAGAAATGGAAATTATATCTCCTATAACTACTATTACTACTATAAGCCTATAAAATATAGAACCCTTCCCCGCTTTTATAAATAACGAGCTAAATATAACAGGCTAAATAGAGGGTACCGGAAATACTAATAGTTTAGTTAGCTAAACTAGTAATAATATCGCTCCTAAAGTCGCTATTTATATTAGTAATATTATAAAGAACGATAAAGAATTAAATATGGCGAATTAATTAAACCTAATATTACCTAGAAGTATAACTGCTAATAATACTTAGAGTAACTTAAACGATATATCTAACTATTTAAATACTAGGTTAAGTTACTCCTATACTATATTTAATTATAAAGATACTATATATAGTTCCTTAGATACTATATTAAGTAACTCTAATACTATATTAAGCGAATCGGATAGGAAAATAAGTTATATTAGCGCCGGAAATAATCGTTCTTAAGCCTAGCCTTTAGGCCCTAGAGCATTATTTAATATACCTCTAAAGTTTAGTTCTACTATTAAAGTATCTACCAACTCCTCTAACATTCTATTTAAACTAGACTAGTATCTATAAAAAGATCCCTTTAAGGAAATACGTAAGCCTAAGAGCCTTAACAGCTTAGTTAATAGTAGTAATTTAGAAGAGCTAGATCTAATAGAAAGGCTTTAAGATAGGCGAATTAAAGTTAAACTATATAAGCTAGTTTAGAAAGTTATTAAAAAAGATAAGTACTACTATAATAATACTTAGGAATATAATCTCTCTAATTAGATAGCTCTATCTATATATTCTACCAGTTTAAATTATTCGCGTTTACGGTATATAATAAGCGGCCTCTTATACCCGAAAGTACTAATATCTAGTAAGAATTTTTATAATAATTATTTATTAGATAAGCCTTATTTATAGTTAATAAACTATACAGCAGCTGGATATATCCTAAATAGGGTTGTCTAGGAGATTATTAGATAGAGGGTATATTATAGAAAATTTAAATATCTTATTAAATATCGTAGCTCTACCCCTAATTTAGGCTTAGCTAATACTTTTATATACGCTTTAGTAGGCGAGAATAATATACCTACTAATCTTATACTTAACTATACTTATTTTAAAGAGTTTAAAATTAGTAACTTCTCCCGGCCTGAACGTTATAAGGAAAAAACAGCGTCTATAGATGCTATTTTTATAGTTATATAGGATAGTCTAGAGAAGGCCCCTCTAATACTATAAAAGGTATAGAATTCTTAGATATATAACCCTAAGCTGCTAACTAGTTGGTAAAAGGAAATTTGGGAATTCCTTAGTAAAGTCTTTACTTTAGTAAAGTAGAAAAATAGTAGTAAGACTTAAGAATTAGGCTATATAATAAAGAGCCTCTTTAGGGGCGTTAACTTTCTAAGAATATAGCCTACTACCGTTGTAAAAGCCCGCAGCAAATAGTAAAGAATTTAAGGAGCTATAGATAAGTATAATATTAAGGAAGACTACTTCCTTAATACTTTAGCACAATTTTATATTAGTAACTATATCGCTAATAGATAGGATCCGGACCTAGACTAACTAATAGGTAAATTTGCGAGACTAAATATCGGATAATAGTTAATTAGTAAATATTAGTAGTATTATTTTCTTATTTAGTACTATACAGAATATTTACTAGCTTTAAAAATTCTAATTTAAATTATTTTCGCGCTCTTTACATTAACTAATAATAACTTAATTATAGTAACTTTAACAGATATACTATAAATATTATTGCTAGTATTTTAAAGGCTTCTTTTAATTTACCTTAATTACGTAATAGTACTTACTCAGCAGCCTTTTTAAACGAATCTAAGAGACGAATCTAAATATATCTCCTATACTAAAAGTCTTATATATTTTAAATTAGTCGAATAGACTTAATTTATTTTATTTAGACCGCTATTTTTAATCCTATCTTTAATGGTTCTCCTATATAGTTAAAACGTTTATTCTATCTTATTAAGTCTCCTATATAGCGGAACGACTAGAATCTATACCGAAACCGACTTGACTAGTTCTTTCTAATATACTAATCCTTAATCTTTTTAGTTTTTATAGTATACTTCTTATCTAAATAGTATTTTTCAATTATCTCTTAATTGCGGGATATAAGAGTAGTCCTCTTACTAAGATAATATAGGCTGTATATCTACTACTCAATTTAGAAGTAATATCTATTCTTATACCTTTTCTATATCGCTTTAAGCCTAAAAGGCGCTTTTTATATATATACCTAATTTCTTCTAGACTAAACTTTTTAATAGTATACTTAGGCTAATTAATTGTAGAATTAGTATTATCCTCCTTAGTTATAATATTTAAAGGTAAGTAAGAGTTGCTGGTATATAATATATACGTTTATATTAGAAAGGCGTAATTATTATAAATCGCACCTTCCTATATAGTTAATATAATCTAGTAGCATATACTTTTATAAAGCTCTTTAAACTATAACTAACTATCTTTTTCTCTTATCCTCCAGCAACCGCTCCGCGGTATATTATCTGTCTAGGCTATAGTATCTAGTATTCTACGTCTTCGCCCTTACGTTATTTAAGCTACTATTTATTACTTTGCTGTAAGCCCACTCTTACCTTTACCTTTACCTTCTAACATGTCTATATAGTACTATAGTCTACTATCCTCGACTTGCTAATATCTATACAGTATTCTAATATATTATAGATAAGGTTATAGTTATCTACAGCGTTTTCCAGTCTAATAATAATAATATACTATATATAGTAGGTCTAAAGCCTAGTAATAATATCCTTAAGCTTAGCTGCAGAAGTAGTAGTTTAATTACTATTATAAAGCGCGCTGTTAACTATAATATTTATATTATAGTTGATAGCGTTCTAGGCCTTCTTAATATTAATCTTAGTATTATACTTCGCTAGTATAACCTTACTAAAGATACTTCTAGTCCATCCAACTAGCGTATATTGGCTATCTATACTAATATTACTAATAGGGCTCTCCGATAAACTATAGCTAACTATATTAGTAATAGTATTCGCTTCGACGTTATATTTACTCTCTATATTTTTAATACTATTCCGCTTAATACGCATCGCGTAGCCCTATAAATATAGAAGTAATTACTCGCTCTAGAAGGCTGTATTATACTAAGTATAAGCGGTCGATATAGTAATACTACTAGTTAGGTGGTCTAATTTAGTAACAGCTAGCTAATAGAGTTACTAGACTATATAATCGTCCTATACAACAACGCAGCTAATCCTATTCTTACTATAAATAGCTCTTAAATTACTTATTAAACAGTCTATACAGCTGTAAAGTATTTGCTAAACTATTTATAGATATTAGTATATTACTAGACTATAGCTACCGCTAGTAAAGTAAACCTCTACGTAACCGATGTACAGAATATTAGTAACAGCCTCAGCTTCCAACTCCTATAAACACTCTTATTACTACTATCTAGCGCTGTAATATTCTCGCCTACCTCCTCTATTAACTAATAGTTAAACTCTCACCGTAATATTATTAGATATTAATACCGGGCTTATATACTTAAGGCTAATTACTAAAAGTCGATACTAGACTAGATAACTATATCTACTATAGCCCGCGAAATAAAACTTGTCCTTAGTCTATAAGAGGAAGTAGCTAAGATAGAAAAATAAGTAAATAGATTAGCTTAAGGCTTAATAGTACTTACTACTAAATATCAGTAGGTTAGGGTTCTAATTATTCTATAGGTTTGATATAAGGAACTACAAAATATTATTAAGTAAAAGCTCTTAAAGAAATAGACGCTCTAAACCAATTCTTTATATTATATAAAAACCTATAATTCTACCTGCTAGGTAATTAGGAAATATCTAATATCTATTCCTACGTCGCGAGATATATAGTATTATAAGATACTTATATAATTAAATTTCCGGGGTCTTTCCTTCACGAAATTTTAAAACTATAGTTAGTATAGTAGTAGTCTCTAGTTATTTTTCCTAGTAAATAAGTCTCTAATAAGGACTACTATAATGCGGGTTATACTGGCAACTTTTATAGGTCCTCTCTCCTATCTAGCGAAACTCCTGGAATGTATACTTATTAGATAAAAATAACCTTTAAAGATTGTAGCTATAAATTTTACTAGTAGAGCTTTCCCTCCAGCCCTCTAAAGTCTTAATAAACCCCCGTAGTTGCGATTAGATAGAGGGGTATAGCTGAAGTAGCGATTAATAGTATTAATAAGGTAATCTATAGTATAACTAATATTATATTTACTCTTATTAGAGGCTAGTTTTATAAAGTAATAATAGTTATAGGATTATAACATATTAGTTATATCTTTATTAACTAGGAGAGACTCTAAAGGCCTAAATTGTAAACCTATCTTATAATACTATACGTCTCGTAATATAGGGATAGATGTTAGTTAACTTAAACGACTAAAGTCCACCTGTATAAAGTAAAAAGTCCTAGTATCTTAAAAGAAATGTTAGGTAATGTTACTTTAGCTTTAGAACAACTTTAACTAATCTAGACTTCCTAGATTCTATTAAAAGCTAGTAATACTATATCTGGAAAATTATTTGTTAAATTGTTAGTTCTAACTAAAAAAAAAATTTAAGCTTATTATAGTAGAAGTTAGTTTATACTAAGTATACTTTAACGCTAAAACATTTATTATATTACTAACTTTAGTTTTATTATTTTATAAAGTAAAAAAAAAAAAAAAAAAAAACCCTAAATATACTACTAACCCGATTACCTAAATATCTTAGGAATTTGTTTAAGCGCTACTTTAGAAAGCAACTACTCTTATCGATAATCTATCTTACTTACCCAGCGAGAAAGAAGCGATATATAATACCCTAGATCTATAAGCTTTATTAAGGTCTCTACATATTCCTAAGTCCGGTATAGAGATCCTAACTCATCCCTCTATTTAAGTAATAGGAAGAAGTTGTAGAATTTATTATATTTCTAAATTATTTTATAGTATAAAATATTTAGCAATATAGTAAGGTAATCCGATATACAATCTAGCTTTAAACTACTATACTACGCTATATCTAGAACTTAAATAATGGTATTAAGGCGAATACGATAGCCCCCCTAATTCTTTGAAAATTCTAGGTTCGTTTCCTCCGAAGCTTTAAAACTATCCAGAAGATTAGGCGGCATCTAGAACCTGTTAATAAGAGCGTGCATTACCCGATCTTTAACTTCTAGAGCGGTGTATTTTATAAGATATCTCGTCCGCTTTCTAAATTTATGCTAACCCACAATTTCGAGCTGCAATCTATCCTCGTTAATAAAAGGCTTTTTGCTACTCAAGGGTTTTTGTAGTACGCTAGCCTTGTTATAATTAGGTCAGGAATGTGTTGGTATAGCTTAATTTCCGGTAGATTATATAGTTATTGGTGTAGAAGCCCTATAATTATTAATCGAGCTGTATTATGTACTTAATTTACAATTGAAACTATAGGATATAGAAGTAAGCTAATATGCGAGGTTAGCGGAAATATCCATTCTTATTTTCCATATACTTATTCTGAAATCTAAGTTTCGACTTTCTATATTTGGACATTTTTGCGTTTTAAAGAACTTAAAATAAAAGAAATTAAACCCTATCGTAGCGATCCTTATAACAATTTTATAGTTGGACATTAGAGGTTATAAATTCCAAGAAATCTGATAACATATAATATATTTCAAGGAGACTCATCAATCATTTTAAGGGCAAAGAATATTTATCATGCATCTACTTTTGCTCCCACTCGAAATTCTTCACCACGTGACAGACGAATTGCTACCGCGAGACGTTCTTTCGCTTTCGCTTGCCTGCATACATCTTAACCATTGTCTAAAAAACGAGCTATATCGTCGAGCTCGACAGTATAGATTAGCGAATCCAAAATCACTCACTGAAGGGCTTAGGGATATATCGTTCTGGCATGATCGTCACGGCAATGGGACAATCCTTGAATGGGCAGCCATTAACAATCGCCTCAGTACATTTAGTCGATTGTTAGAAGAGCCTCACATTGATGTTGTCCAGCCAGATAGTTATGGCGTGACCCTGCTTCACCGACTTGCAGCCCAAGGACTAGCACTTTTCATATCTGTTCTTTTAGCGTCTGAGAATGGTGGCCTACGCTTATTAATACGAAGAGATTGTTGCGGTCTAACCCCCCTACATTTCGCCGCCGGGCGTGGGATGAAAGAAGCGCTAACAGTACTCATTTCACATGGAGCAAATCCCTCTGCTATAGACCATCATGGAAACATGCCGCTACATCTAGCAGCCGTTACAGGTTCTCTATGTGTTTTCAGCACTCTCGTTTATTCCGGTGCAAGTATAAACGCGGAAACGCGATTTGGGTGGACTGCGGCAGATCAAGCGAGTGTTACGAATCACGTTGCTGCTGTAGCAAAACTAGTATCATTGGGCTCGCGTCCCCCAAGTTGGCAAAATAGGCGTTCTGGATTAAATGAGTTTCTACGGTTGGCACCATGTCCATCAGAATTTATCTTCAAAAATATAAGTTAGATTTCAATTATTCTAGACGTAAACCAAATCTTTAGAGAATAGGAAGTAGTGAAACCACCTTCCTCACGACCCAACGTGGCCGGCTATTCACAGCCGATGCTTCTAGTCTCTGGCGAAAATAGGGCCGTGGTTCTATAGTCTCACTGGACACGTTCTTGAATTTACTGCATCTAAGCTTACCATAGAATGCCTACCTATAAGAAGGTGGTGGTCTAGTCTCTATATAAGGGGGCTATTTTGAAAAGACCTTATAATATTTTAGTGACGTTTCGCGATAGTAACTCCACTCTTACTAGTAGTTTAGAGACGGGTCCTCAGGGAGATATTATATAACTCCTCATTCTCATAAAAAAAAGATATTATAGATATTTGAGAGGGTATCCCATACTCCTAATTTTCGAATAATTATCATTTTATGTAATTCCAAGTAATAAGGCAGAATTCTAAGGGCGTTTAAATAAAATAATTAACATCGTTGAGATTTTGTTGCTATTATTCAAGGGTTAAGCAATCTCTAGATTGGCTAGTTAATCTAATCCTATTTAGGTTAGCCGAGCCCTATTTACAGTTTCGTAGAACCAATTCTCGTTTTCCATTGCTTATTTTCTATATTTCAGTTATACATTTTCATTTTCTTATAAAGAGAATATTTCCTGCCACAAAAATAGATATAATATTCGAGACTATAAGACCGTTAATTATATATATGAATGTATCTCTATAATAAACTAGATAGCCCCGACAAGAAATCATCACAACCAACTCTAAACCTCTAACAATGTGTCTCTTTATCTTTATTTCTCGGACTCCTAAGCCTCAAAATATACTTTACAGTCCTAGGCCGGGTCCGCGCGGTCGTCAATGGGCTCTACGCCGCCGCATCCATCACTTCATATCAAATTGGGGAATGGGTAATTACTCTTACTTTCAACGCTCACGCGCTTGTTCTCCACCATCATACCGGAGCCGAAATTCAAGCGCAAGTTCAGAGTCTTCAGAATCAAGCGAATTCCAAATGCCAGACCATAACATCTTAGAAGCAACGCCTTCGAGGCCAATTATAGTCAGAAATAGTACTAGGTCTCTTTAGGTGGTATGTCTATTGTGCTGAAATACAATACATTTTAATATGATATAGCTACTACGCAACTAAAGCAACTTAACGGACTCAACCGATTGTTAAACTCTACTAAAGGATATGTACTTTGAAAATTACAGAACTTGATAGTATCTTTAGCTTTTATATCGACGCTACAATTCGTAAACAGGTTATTTCTTAGCAACTAGTAAAAATTATTGAAGTTAGTAGATGGTTGGCGGCGTAGGATGTAGTTGCCAATGCCTAATGCGATGATAGCTATTATCCTAGAGGTGTTAGCTCTGTCTGATAAGACCTTGAACTTAACATATCGACGACACTTGAAACTATTAGGAAAGGGCTCTTATACAATGTTCTACTGTTATGTTAGACCCAGCTTCCTGCGCATGTCCCGAATATTCTATAACTGCTTCAAAATATATCCACCAAGCTGCGGTAATCTTCATCTAAGTTAATAACTGCGTTGCTTCTACTAATTGCCGTGACTCATCCTTTAAATTACTAAGTTACTATCCCTCACCACGAGGTGAGGGATAGTAATCCAACATTTGTTTTAGAATAGGCACTCGCTACTGCTCGGGCAGGTCGAGCTATCCGAAGGGTACGAAGAAGCGAGAAATTACATGTAGTTAGCTCGAGCAAAACGCAGAAGCATCGTGGCGACTTAACTTTGTCGGTCTAGCCGAAGCGGTTCAGGAAGTTTTTTTTTCTGCTTTCCCCCCGGCGCCGTTGCGAAGTACAAATTCAGGAGGTGCGGAGTAAGTACAGATAAACTCCCGGCTTCCTAGCTTCTGAGTGCTAAATGTCGTCAAAGCCTAGGAACAGGGGCTTATTTCTCTCGATCGTCAACAAGGAAACGGACAACGCCAAAACGGCAACGAAGCCCCCACAACCACATATGACCACTACAAGGTCCCGGCCGGATATACTTGTTACACTAGAAGTGCTAGAATATATTCCTAAGGCCTAGAGGACAGAACAAGCTGTAACCCGAACGTATCAATCAGTCTGTAATCCGTCACGATGATCACACCAGATGGTGAAGGACACATCCTGTGTGTCATCCTTTGGGAATAATATGGCCCAGCATTCTGTATCATTATCCCGAAGAGTAGGCTAGCGTTGCTCCAGGCGATACAGCAAGCAGCCAAGCTAACCCTACAACTCCAACACCGCATCGCAAACCCCCGAGCTTTAAGGCGCGTAGGATTGTTAAGACAAATGACTTAAAGAGATCCGAACATTTTCGCGCGAATTTAACGATTCCAAGAATAATTAGAGAGTCTACTTAGAGACTATTGGTTGCAGTATGCAACTGTCTGTTATTTGACATGTTACTGGAATATGTATTCTTCGCTCTTGTCCTGCATCGGTTTCCAAACTCTCTCATGGCCTTGCCATTAACCCCCGTCAATGATATCTATGTTAATGATGCAGATGGCTGTAGACTCCCCCGCGTTAGCCAGAGAGTAACTTCACTAATTATAAATTATTCTATTATTAAATTATAGGAATTCTGCCAGCTAACTATCAATTGCTCTAAGGATCACTCTAACTTTATTCTACTTTAGTTCTACGACGAAATTCCGCAAACAAGATGTTGCAACCTCTGCCACCCTGTAAAACTAAGAGCATCAACAACAGCATTGATCTTACCTTCCTCAACGACCATTTTTTTGCTAACAAGATGCGCCCACTTTACAGTAATAGTTTTCGATATGTTAAGTTCTGCCCAATTCCCTACGATTGAGTAGCCCAAACCAAGGGACTCCACTAATCCTGCTTGTGCATGTTCTAGAGAAAGGTAGGATACCCATTGGTATATCGAGTCACCGTCCAGATGCGCAGACGCATCCTTATCGCGAAAGCTTCTAATAAGTTCAGCTTTTCGAACCAGGACGTAGCTACATCCCCCTATGCCCTGCAGTTCGCTGAGGCGACCAGCCAGAACTGGTCCGATGTTCACCTGTGGTCGATCTAGTGCAGTGGCGCGACCACACAAGACCGCATTGCCATGTAGGTCGCTCCATCGCTCAGGAGGTGCTCGCTCTCTGAGTTTCCTGTACAGGTTCAACGATTCGAGACTTGCAGGGATAGAATGACCGAAGAAACTGAAGATTCGATCACCACAGCCGGAGAAAGGAAGCGTATGCGGGCCTTCTGCATTCCAAATTTCCGAGTATTTAAGGAGCGGCGCGGATATAGGCGGGGTTTTGGACGTTTGGGGTGTTGGCGGAGGCGGTGGAGGAGGTGGAGGGAGAAATAGAGATGACCCAGAAGTCACTGATGTGCGGAGGACGATCACAGCGCCCGGATTGACTTGACTAGCCCACATACGTTCGGTTATTAAGAATTCCCCAATCCAGAACTCGAAAGAATCGTCCTCCAGTTTAATCTCTCTGGCTACTAGCGTTCTAGTAGACTAAGGTTGATGTTAGATAGTAAAAAGAAAGAGGGATATAAGAACACTTACATGAATACAACGGCAGTCCTCTACTGGCAACCTAAACTTACGTCCGTGAAAATCCACGAATTCCACGAGTGGCTCAACAGCAGCAACAGCGCAAGTAGCTTTAGATTTCTAGGTACCAGTAAATACTCATCTCAAAATCCTATCCTCAAGTACTTACCTCCGAAGATCCGTTTGTTTCCGTCACATAAGGTGGCAGCCTCTCAGCAGCGAGTCGATCTGGAACTCCATCCAACGCGCCGGAGAATGTGGTTTCCGGATTGCATGTAGAACCGGCCATGGCGTCTGTAGATTCAGGTCGTTCTATGACGAGCCTGTCTTGATCCGGGTGCTGGGTTATGGCTTCGATGACGTGTGCTATGATTGGAAAGACAGTCGATCGAAATTCTAAAGATGGGGCACGGCCCATTTTATATGTCGAGTGAGCTGAGTCATATTTACTATTGGAGGGCCACTTTCAGGTCGCATTTCCCGGTCATCCGTCCATTTGAACCGATTCCCTCAGTGACCAGTAAGAAGGAGATGTGGCGTGCGCCTTTTGCTACAGGTGCAGAGGTAACGCTTGCATATGTCACCCGGATCCATCTGCAAAATATGCAGAACTTTCCGCCCCGAACTTAAGCCACCCGGTATCCCAGTATGCAATTTAGCGCCGTGACCGAGAACGAAGAACATACGGCGCTCCAGGGAGGAACGCCCTTACAGTCAGCCGCCCATACTCGCTCACTTCTTAGTATTGATCAGCGAGCCAACGGGGAAGCTAAATAAATCGTTTTAAGCTCTGTCTACGGCTTTTTATATTGTGCAATCAGATCAGGCTGCAGGCTGACTGAAAGAATGCACTTTCGCACCATGCAGGACAACTCTCCACCAAAAGGCGCCATGTCCTCACGTTGTCAACACCTCATACACCGAAGGTCATCGCAAAGTTCTACGTGTAATACATGCAAAGATGTTATATCTAGATTTCATGGGATGACCTCGTATACCTGCACAAAGTGCGAATGGATCTGGTGCACGGGGTGCTGGAAAATGGAAGTCGAACAGGTATTCTTGAATCAGCACTGAATTTAGAAAAGCCCTAATATCTGCAGTTAAGGCAGGGGACATCTTCTAACATTAGGTACAGAAAGACTTGGAAATTTAACGATTAGGAATGTAAAAAGAGCGTAATAGATTGTTAGGAAATTAAGTTCGCAACCGTAGGTATCCACTAATATGAAAAATACCTATTTCGAGATTGTGTGATCCGGGAGTTTCTCATCCCATTCTATCTCAGTGGCGTCTCCATGCCTATGTCCGTCCTCTTTCCCCTCGAGACAAAGACGCCCATTCGAGCAAGGTGCCGTACTTGGTCGTTTATAGGCACCAATGCTCTGGTCAATTTGGTATTTTCGCAGGTTCGACATAGAGACCGGCAGTCGTTTTGCATATACCGGTGGAGCCGCGCTGGAAGAGGATTCATGGTATGAAGTACTAGGACGCGATTAGTATAACTCTGTCCACTCCTAACGGATGATGGCACCTTTTGTTTTGTATTTTGCCTAAGCCACGATACATTATTTGATATGTTCCTGGAAGGTCCATTTCCTCGTTGATAGACTGGATGATTTGATTATAGTGGAATGAGATATAAAGAGGTTATTGAAAGCGGCTTCGGAGATTAATTGATCGCCTCCCATCCTGATTATAAAGTAACTATAATTGGTGTATAGGCAACATTTATCTAATGAAGCTCCGTTATGGTTCTTATTTGGAGAATTTCATGCTACAGCCCTTAACTGATTTAGCAATAACCGGCCGTGTTGTGCTATACCAAACCTCAGTTTAGTAATAAACATGAAAGAGTATGAATAGCAATTCTACGATAGATTGTAACTTAAATTATCTATATATTCGAAATTTTTAGACCGCACGCCAATTATCCTCTTGCTATATAAACGTATCTAGATTCCGATAAGTTTAGAAGTAAAGAGTTATTAGCCCTTAGAGTGGTTTGGGTTTCGGTAGTAATAAGTATAGAAGTTTCAGTATTCTTTTCATGAAGCCGCGAACTCGTGGATGTTCTAGAGGACCCTGCTATGGAATTTCTAGGTGTGCTTGCTCTCCCTTCTGTCCAGCCATTCATGTGAGTCGGTGTAGATGGGAGTGGAAGAGGCTCGTTAGCCTTGGTGTTGGCAAGAGGTATCGACCCTCTATAGCAGTCAGAATCTAGCGTAGAGACAGACAGCGTATAACTTACCCCCCGTTCCCATGTACAGGAACTATTCCAGCATTCTGGTCGTGAAGCGATGAAGTCTTCGCCGATGTGGAGAGAAAATTACTCGAGATAGACCTGCGAGCCTGCGTTTCATGCAAATCGCTAATAAGCCCCTTACATGCTATATAGCCTCGGCTAAAAGTGAACGCCCCGGCTACAGACTATGGCTATATTAGTAGCAAATCTATGTAAGCCTCTACGTAACACCCTGCTAAAGGACTAGAGGGCTTACCGTGACGTAAAAGATGTCAAACCACTCCATTCCCCGGACCGTACAAGCCAGGCGCCTAAGTAGCTCTACAAAACAAGTGAGAATAAACCGAGAAGATGAGATCATGATGGTTAGTACGATCATCATGAATGCCTTGGTATCTTCCTTGCCCACTACTGCGAACATGTCGAACAAGCCGGAGCTTCGTATCTAGTCCACGCCGGAAATTCAGGAACAATTTGCTGGAAAAGACTGCAGGAAGGCAACCGGAGAAGCGGCAATGCAGCAAGTGGAGGACGAAGGACATCTCAGCCTCACCGGGGAGCGCGCATATATACAAGAGAACCGGTTCCCACATTACTTGGTCGATCTAGCAAGTGTGGAGGCCCTTTTACGGCCACAAAAGGGTAGAGCGGTCCACGAGGATGGTCTAGGAACTTCCCCGGAACGGCAGAAAAACATAACAAGCCATTGAGAATGAAATCTGAGTAGCATTTCCGACGCTTGCTTGCGTAGATACTCCCTCAA
This sequence comes from Lojkania enalia, assembly GCA_010094045.1. NCBI lineage: Eukaryota > Fungi > Ascomycota > Dothideomycetes > Pleosporales > Lojkania > Lojkania enalia. The sequence continues at coordinate 106,105 of ML986749.1, forward strand.
ATGGCGGACGGGTCCAGACGTAGCATGTGTACGTAGTGCTGCGACAAAGGGTCGAACTACGGTTCTTCACGCTGCACAGAGTTTGATTAAAGTCTATAGTCGAAGTAGAGGAGTCAGAAAGGCATACAAAATGAGTAGTCCTATCAAAAACAAAGAGAATACGCAAGTCTTAGCTAGGAACTGTACCGCCGCTATAGGTCTCTACCGAGGTAGAAATAAATCATATGCCAAAAATCCGTTGTAACAACGTACATAAGCTCCCCCAGTAGAATCTAACTGAGAATATTCCAGGCCAGGTTCATAGGAGCCTGTTGTCTTCACACTTCCAAGCGCCCAATTATTGAAGTAGGCGTAAGTGGGGGTGTAGTAGGCTGGACGTGGTGTTCCGTCGTGGTTGTAGTTGTTACTAGAATGTCCCACGGGCGGTTATAGCAATGAGTATCGTGCTTAAATCTTCCTGAACTCGACGACGGCGGCGGCGAGGAGGAGGAGGAGGAGGAGGAGGAGGTGGTGGTGGTGGTGGTGGTAGTGGAGCATAGACGAAGCCCTAGGACTGGGGAAGAATGACTTAATGCGACGCTGGATAGACTGTTCTCCGTCAACCTAGCAGTGATAGCATTCCGCACCGCGTCTCTGCTTTAACTAACCTTCGATTAGTATCGTATAACAGTAGAAGGTTTATACTTATACTTCTCCGAGGCTGTTCGCGCATAGATTCATACCGTCTACGCATCTAAACTCACCCTTATTCTTCGGTACAGCACCTCTATTCCAATTTGTATCCCAAAATTTTATGATTTTTTTTCAGTTCACAGATAGAACTAGTGCGAGCAGTACGCTGAACTTAAGGACAAATTGTGCCTATTAACATTAGCTAAGGGACTTCGCATAGATTGCTAACTTACTAGTAAAGCTAAACGATTATTGGGAATCTATATAAAGCCAATACTTATACTAGTAGCGATCAGGTAGCTAATAATATAGGAAATTAACTTCAATATATCTTCCTGAGTCCCTGCACGGTGCTGGTTAATACAAATTTAGGAAAAGGTTCCTGCGACGAAAAGATGAAGCACGATACCTGCAGAATAGGCGCCTATCTTCGTTAGAGGAGAATAAGGGAAGACCTGTACATCAGACAGGCGACGGAATGCGGCTTACAATCCGAAAGCGATTATACCAGCATAATAGATAGTATTTCGAATTCCGTCCATACGCGTCCTCCAGAAAACAAAGCACTGCACTTTATATTTAGCGAATTCTCCCCTCTTTGGTATTAAACATACCTCGATGATCAGCGCTTCGGTTGTAGTACCATCCAGTAGAAATAGGAAAGCTAGGTTAGGCGCATTCTTAGCTCTGCAGATACCGAAAGCAACGAAGGGGGAGACAAGTAAGATGAAAAGGCGTCCTCTATAAAGGAGCTTTCTTTTTATAAGTGCCTTAAAATCCCAAGTGAGTAAAACATACAGGAAGACAATAGTTGGAATAAGAAGTGCGAAGATAAGGGCCGCGACCAATAGATCGTCTACTGCTGTAGGTTGGAGTAAATTAGGAAAGACTGGTCGGGGCGACATAACGGACATATAAACGTGTAGGAAGGCAACCGGTGAAGGTAAGATGAACGGTAAGGGAACGACACTAAAGGACCAAGGATATCTTAGCCTTGTCGAGGGGAGCGTGTATATATAGTATAGACTTGCTTGCTATTAGCTGGAAAGCGAAATGCTATACCTTTAGTAAGCAAGAGGTTTCAGCTGTCGAACGCCTAGAGAGCATCTTCTAAACATACTCAGAGCATACTAACTCCTCAGAAACAATAGTCCGCGAGAGATAGAGTAATGCGTTCTCTTAGTAAGGTTGATTACTTACATCTGGACAAGGGTAGACCTGGTTTATTTGGGCCTGTTGTGAGGGTGCATCCGGGAGAAGGATAGTGTGAGCCCAGCCGAGAATAGTTAAGTCAACTCTGTTAAGGGGTCGACTTAACCACTTTAAGGAATAGAGAAGACCGCGCACATGGACGAACGGCTAGCATCTTCCATTACCTCCTAAATATGGTGAAGGCCACAGAGTTTACTATATCTATAGGGTTAGCGGTTCGGCTACAGTGGCGCGAAAGCGAAGACGGGTCTATTATTATCTCAGCCAGCTGTACAGCTAATACTCCCGGCGGAATTGAGAAGTTAACTCTGTGCGATAAATCAACATAGAGCTACGTAGAACGATGTAGATACGGCTCGAAAACGATAACCTTCAATACTCTCAACAACCCTAATGTCGTCGGCGCAAGTGATGCAAGTACTACCGAACGTGTAGGCAGGCTCTGGAAGAAGATTGAGGATTGCTAGGAGAATGTGGAGCAGACTCTAACGGCCAATATAATGTCCTGGCGGGAGCCTGTCAACTTTTTTAGAACCTCCAAGTTTAATTCAACCGAAGACCTATCCTACCAGACCTTAGAAAACTTGAGGAACAACCTGCATTAATACCAAACTCCGTTTTACAAGCTCAACCTCGCATCCTTTAATAAGATCCGCACTCGGAGCGCTAAACTATCTAATCCTGAGTTTTCTATACTAAACTGTCGGAGATCGCTCCTAAACACGTTGCATCCTAGGTATAGGGCGCTAGACAAGCAGAAATGCAAAAACATCTGCAAGAGATATACAACGATTATTACTCAGGGAGCCGCTCTTCTCTTGCTAAGTTAAAATAATGCAGGCTTGTTACTGACAGTAGGTCCGGTTCTTAGTAGTATAGAGTAGGTCCATCTGTTATTTTAATACCGACGGCTTAATCGCGGCAGTCTTAATTTTGTCTCTGAACAGCTAAGCTAAGGTGCTTTAATCTTAGAGTTGCTAGGGGAAAAAACAATTAAGAATTCGAGGAGATATAAAGAACTAGTCTTAGGACTCTGCGGTTACTTGGAAGAGACAAGAGATTTACTACGGGAAGGGAAAATTGTGCTAAAAAAGCGGCGGGTGCTGTACGGTAAGTCGATTCCCCTGTTGCGAGGTGTAATTAGCGGCAGCTTATAGACGACTGTAGACAGATAAGCCAGACGGCCCACCCCAGCACTCCTACTCACATGTCTCACCTGCAATCCAGACGACGATCTCGAGCGAAATGGACATAAATATGCTGCGTCAATTGCGGGAGTTAGGCGATGCATAAGAGCAGTAGAGTGGTAGCTTAAGATTAGTAGAGGCAAGGGGCACGCAGGACAGTCTCTCTGGGCTAGAGTCGGATTAGTTAGACGAATGTCGATTCATAACGGCAGTAGACACCCCTTAGGCCGGGGACCTTAGTGGAACTGAAGAAGGCTTATCAAGTCGGTTTCCGGGATTCGCCAGCATCGGTAAACAGCACGAAGGTATTATAGGAGTGAGTATTACTGGGGAGAAGGTTGTTATAGAAGAAAGCGACCTGCCGTCTGTATGTGTAACAGATATATTAATAGAGGATAGAGAGCTTCAAGAATATGTGGATTTATATAGGCCTGACGAGCCTGCCTAATATACCTATACTTCATACTTCATCCTTCCCATCCTGCT
>ML986750.1:5780-49338 GCA_010094045.1 Lojkania enalia
TATTATTTTATAGTTTAAAAAGGCTATCTTAGTATATCTTATATATAACCTTCTATTATAGTAATACCGCAATACCTCTACACCTATACCACCTTTACTATAATACCTAAACTAGCTGCTAGCGACAGCTATTAACTACTAGCTGGAATATAACCGACTTATCTTAACTACGATAGAGGAAGGTTTTATTAACCCGGCTAGCCCGTATAGTAGCATAGACCTAGCCCCTATAAAAACCTATATAATATAGATATCTCTATTTTTTACGCAACGTTTTAATATTTATATATAGTATATAGTAATAGAGTTAACTACCTAAAGTATAATTAACTAACTATATATAAGCGTCTATAATATTATATTATATTATCTATTATTATATATTATAGATAAGAACGCGTTTATTAATATGTTTAAAAAGATCTAGAGCAAGCTAGACTCTTTATAGTAGAAGAACGAGATACTTATAAAGGCCTTAATAACCTAAGAGAACCGCTATAAGTTAGACCTTAAAGCGATATAAAGGGAATTTAGTAGCCGCTAAACAGCTACCCCTCTACTAGCTACTAGTATATTAACAGTAATAGAACTATTACCCGCCCTTAGCCTAACTTAACTTATAACCCTAGCTTCTAAATAGATATCTACGTTAACCTTTAATCCGCCTAAAACTATATATAACCTATATTTCTATTTTAGCTACTTATCTAACCCTTTAATATTTTCTAGTAAACGTTTAGAGCTTTTATACTTTATTAGAAAGCTCTACTATAAACTAGAAGGAAATACTAACTAATACCTAACCGAACGTACCCGCCTTCTATATACCTATTCTCGTCTAGAATAAGACTTAGTAACGTTAGTTAACCTATTAATAGATAAAGGTATCAACTCTATAGATAGCTTAGTTACCTTCTTAAAATCCACCTATAACGACTAGAATAAGGAGATTATAGTATAGAGTAAGTTAGAGACCTTAAAATAAGGCTAAAGTAGGTTCCCTACTTACTTTACTAAATTCCAACACCTGATTGTAGATACTAAACTAAATAAGACCGGACAAATTATATATCTCTAATATTCTCTTTTTAATAAGTTCTGTTATACTATAATTAGTATTATAATACCTAGCACCCTAAATAATTACGCTAACCTAATTTCCCTATATAATACTAATCTATATTACCTATCTAGTAACTATTATAAATAACTAAAGTATTATACTATTTACTAGAAGAACCTGAACGCTATAGAACTTAATACTTTTAGCTACGCGCCTGTAAACTCTAATAAATAAGAAAGGCGCCGCCGTAAAGAACGCTATTATAAATATAGTAGTAAGGGATATATTTTACTAGAATACAGCGCCCCTCTACTATTAATCTATTAAGGGTTTTAGAGCCCTACTATACCCTATAGATCCTACTCTCGATCCTCTAACCAATTCTCTAACTAATTTTTAATATACTCGTTATTTTATAAATAAGGCTATTACTTTTACTCTTAAATACAGCTAGTCTCGCTAACTAGAATATTACTAAAAGGTTTATTTTAGAAGTAAATTATCTTTTAGAACTACGCTTATACCGAATCTCTATATACTTATAAAACCAGCCCCTATAGAAATAGTTATAAAACTATTAGATTCTAGCTCCTTTCTTAATCTATTAAAACCTAGTCTAGTAAGATATTAATATTCTTATTAATACTAGAGCTACTAGTTATAGCTATATCTATAGAGACTTTATATATACCCTAAAACTCTAAAAGATATAACTTCTATATAACTTATACCTAATTAGCTTTAATAGAAAAGTCTTTTATAGGGGGACTATCTTCTACTTAGTTACTCTAACTCTCTAATACCTAAACTATTTAGAGATAATATATTTCTACGTAACTATATTAGAAAAATACTAGTTAATTCTAGAACAACTATAGATATATAAGTATTATATAAACCTAAACTATAAGAACGAACAGCTAATCCTTACTGCTAACTAATGTCTAACTTAATACTTATAATCTACTAGTACTACCGTCTACTAATAGGCTATTTAAATAGTTATTAAAGACTGTAAACTACCTAAATCTAATATAAAAGAAGACTCTAAAGTAATTAATTTATAACCCCTATATAGCCTAAAGCCTAGATAGTACTACTTAAAGCTCTACCTATTAAGCTATATCTAATATAATTATTAGCTGCTTAAAATATTATATTAGTTAAAAGAATCTAAAACTAAAACCAATCTAATCTTAAATAAAGATTATAGTTAAAAGGACCTATCTAAGCCTAAATATTTAAAATCTACGCTATAGCTAGATATATACTATATAAGCGCTGTACTACTAGTTTAACTCTTCTAATAATCTAACTATAAAATCTTCGCTATATTAATAGCTAATATTAATAAGGCTTTAGCCTTAAATGTATATACTAACCCTATTACTAAAGTGCCTAAAGAATACTATAATCTATTATCTATCTTCTTATATAAGAATATAGATAAGCTACTTAAACGACGACTGTATAATTATAAGATTAAACTAGAGAACGATAAGTAAGCCAGCTTCGGTCCACTCTATAAGATGTTTTAGAATAAGTTAAAGGTACTAAAAAAGTACCTTAACAAGAACTTATCTAAAGGATTTATTAGAGTAAGCTTATTACTAGTAGCTGTACCTATAATCTTTATAAAGAAACCTAGAGGTGGTTTCTAATTCTATATAAATTATAGAGCCCTAAATACTATTACTATTAAGAACTAATACCCGATTTTACTAATCTAAGAAACGTTAACCTAATTTAATAAGGCTAAGTATTATATAAAACTCGATATTATTACTACGTTTAATAAGCTAAAGATTACTAAGGGAGACGAATAGAAAACTACCTTTTATATATACTACGGGCTATTTAAATACCTAGTAATACCCTTTAACCTAGTTAATACTTTAAGTATATTCTAGTACTTCGTAAATAATATATTAAAACTATACCTTAATATATTCTATACTACCTATATTAATAATATCCTAATATTTAGTAAGAATCTAAAGGATTATAAGCAGTATATCTAGCTAGTTCTTAAAGCCTTAAAAGCGAATAGTCTATAGTTTAATATAGATAAGTATAAGTTCTACTAGTTAGAAGTAACCTACCTAGGGTATATAATTACTATAGAAAAAATCCATATAAACCCAAAGAAGGTAGAAACAATCATTAACTAGAAATACCCTAAGAACATAAAAGATATTTAAGCCTTTATAAGCTTCGCGAACTTCTACTAACAATTTATTAGTAACTTCTTATAGAAAGTCTCCTCCTTAGTAGCTATAACTAAGAAGAACACTCGATTCGACTAGAATAATAGCTATTAATATTCTTTTAACTACCTAAAGGATGCTTTTATTTCTATACTAATTCTCTAATATTTTAACTTTAAGCTATTAATAGTAGTAGAAGCTAACGTATCTAATTTTATAATAGCCGGTATACTGTCCTAGAGAGGCGCTGACAGTAAACTAAGACCTATTACCTATTTCTCTAAGCGTATAAACTCTACTAAAGGCAACTATAAGATTTATAATAAGGAACTACTTGCGATTATCCGATATTTTAAATAATAGAGGCCTAAATTAGAAGGTGTAATATTTTCTATAAAAGTGCTAAATAATTATAAAAACCTATAGTACTTTATAATAATAAAGTAGCTAAGCTACTAATAGGCCTATTAGTTAGAATATCTGTTAAGGTTTAACTTTAGTATTATATACTAACCCGGAAAACTTAAAAAGAAGCTTAATACTTTAACTCGAAAGTTATAAGATAAGCCTATATAAGAAGAGGCCCGTAGAGGTTATTAACAGATATTACTTCGTCTTAAACTATTCTAATAGATAGAAGTAGGCTAACTAATTATAGAGATTATCGACGAAGAATACCCGAACGATAATCTAATCTAAGATACCCTAAAGCTATTAAAAGAAGGAACCCGTTAATTTAAACTCCTAACTCTAGCTAACTATAAAGAATATAATAACCAACTATACTATTAAGATCGATTTATAGTATTAAACTATAATAAGCTAAAGCTTAAGCTGCTATAAACTATCTATAACTTACTATCTAGTAGATACCCTAGTCGAGGAAAGATCTTAAAACTACTCTAGCGCGAGTACTATTAGTTAAAGATATTTAATTTAGTATAATAATATATAGGCTGTTATTATATATACTAAAGAAGTAAAACTTCTAGAGAGAAGTACTATAGATTACTAAAACTATTACCTATACCTGAATAAAGGTTTTAAAATATCTCTATAAACTTTATAATTAATCTACTAAAATTAGAAGGTTATACGAATATTATAGTAGTATTTAATAGGCTTAGTAAGTATAGATACCTGATACTATACGTAAGAATTAAAACTCCTAATATTATTTAACTGTTCTATTACTATATATAGGTTTACTATAGACTACTATATACTATTATATCCGACTGTAAGATATAGTTTATCTTTACCTTCTATTAAGAGCTCTATAGACAGCTATAAATTAATATATATATATTAACCAACTTCTATCTAAAGACTAATAGCTAGATAGAAAATGCTAACATAGTAATAGAATAAGTTTTCTAAGCCTATACTAGCTACGAATAAGATAACTAGATTAAATAGCTACTAACAGCGCAGTTTAAAGCGAACAATATAATATCCGAATTAATAAAAGTCTCCCTATTTCTAGCCTACTTTAGCTAGTACCCTTAAATAGGCTTTAAGCCGCCTATAGAGATCTATTAACCGCTAAAACAGTCCCTAATAGTCTAGAAAGCTAATAGACTAGTTGATAAGATAAAGGATATTATAGAGTATATTAGAGAAGAACTTATCTAGATATAAACGCTTTAATAAGAGTATACTAACTATAAGCGCGTACTAGCCTCTAACTATTAGGTTAGTAATCTAGTTTAGCTAGATACTAGAAATATACGTACACGAAGACCGTTGAAAAAATTTAACTAGAAGAATATAGGCCCCTATAAGGTTATTGCGAAGGTATTCTTACACGCTTATAAACTAAAGCTACCTAAATTAGCTAAAATATATTCTATATTCTATATATTACTATTACAGCTAGTACCTAAGTTATTTAACTACTTGCTTAGTTAATAAGTATATAACCCCGAACCTATCGAGATTAATAGAGAACTAGAATACCTTATCGAGCGAATAGAAGACCTCTATTATAACTAATAAAGACGCTAGTATAAATACCTAGTTAAGTAGACTAGCTATTACAACCTAGAATAGTACCCGGCTAGTAACTTTGCTAAGATAACTACCGTAGAAAATTACCACGCTAGAAACTTAAATAAATAAGATCCGAATATAATATTACGTCTAGATTTTTAATTAGGCGCTAGGGTCTAATCTAAGTATATTCTTAGAAGCCTGTAATAATACTATACTAATATAATACTAGTAATAATACTACTACTAATTTCTAGTATAATACTACTATATAAACTAAACCAACCTAATCTCTAGTATAGTACTACTATCGACAACTAGTTATGCTGATATACCTGCGACCTAACCTAATCCCTAGTATAGTACTACTATATAATAATAATTAATCGCGCTAATACGCCTATAATCTAACCTAATTTCTAGTATAGTACTACTATACGAACTAACCTAATCTCTAGTATAGTACTACTATACAATAGTAATTAATCGCGCTAATACGCCTGCGATATAACCTAATCTCTAGTATAATACTACTATATAAACTAAACCGACCCGATTCTTAGTATAGTACTATTATATAATAATAACCGATTATATTAATATACCTACGACTTTAACTAATACTAGTATTAATAACTACTACTTAATTATAAATAACCCGAATATAATATAAAGACCTAACTTATAGAAGCTTATAATTAAAAGGGGGGTACTATTATAGTAATACCGTAATACCTCTACACCTATACTACCCTTACTATAATACCCGAACCAGCTACTAGTAACAGCTGTTAACTGCTAGCTAGAATATAACCGACTTATCTTAACTATAATAGAGGAAGGTTTTACCGACCCAGCTAGCCTATATAGTAGCACAGACCTAGCTCCTATAAAAACCTATATAATATAAATATTTCTATTCTTTATGTAACGTTTTAATATTTATATATAGTATATAGTAATAGAGTTAACTACCTAAAGTACGATTAACTAACTACGTATAAACGTCCGTAACACCTTCTATATAGCTCTTCTAGAGCTATATACCCGTAATAGACTATAAGCTAATTCTTATATAGTAGATATATCTTTCTCTTAACTAGTAGCTTTTAATAGAACTGCTTAGTAACGTCTAAGGCTAATCTTTTAATTAATATACTTCTATTTTAAGTAGATAGCTTTTAACCTTATTTCTAACTAATTACCTATTTACTTATAAATATATATATATATAATAAATAACTGTAATAACTTACTAGACTTATAATTGTTAAAGCGCTTCTCTACTATAGCTTTAATAGTTTTATCTAACATCTTTTTTTTTTCTTCCCCTAGCGCTATATATTTAGCACTTTTCTATAGCTACTTCTTCTTAGTACTCTTAGTAGAGTAATTAGTAGTATAGGTACTCTTAATAGCCTTATTTCTCTATTAGATAGCGTGCTTAGTATTGCTAAGTATACCCTTAAAGGGTACTATAAGGTTGGTTGGACGGCCTTTTTAAGAACCAGCTTAACCGCGTAGTAAAAGGACGTATTCGATTTTATAATCTTCTAACTACCAGCCCTATATTTATTAGTAAACTGTAATAAAAGACTAGTATAATTACTTACCTATATTAACTTCGCCTACTCATCTTAGTCGAAGCTAACTAGTAGCTCTAGTAGCTTTAGTGGTAGTAAGCTATCTAAACTATCGAGAAAATTGTCGTTAATAGGCTCTACTTTAATAGTCGATATTTTATAGAAACTATAATAAAAGTATATAATAAATTAAAGATTTAGAGTTATATTAATAAGAGTATAGTAGAAAGAAGAGTTGTAGTAGAGTATCAGGCTTAACGCAACAAGTGTATATACTACCTACTAGTATAGATTAAATAGAAGTAATAATAAAATATATATACATCTAAATAAATATAAAATATTAGTTAGTTTAGTATAAAAAACTATTACTAAAAAACGTACTACTAGTTCTATAAGATAGTAAGTTATTATAGTTTTTTATTACAGTATTCTTATAATATATATTTAAATACTTTATTAGCTTTACTTTATAATTCTAATTTAGTACTAGCTCTTAATACGTGCGTATTTTAGCATCTATATTTATATTTTAGGTATCTATTAACAAACCTCAACTTAGCTTTATACTATTAACCTTAATTATTAACGTTAACTACTCTACTCTACTACTATTAACACGTAATATCTCGTACTTAAAGAATAGTATAATCTAAAATCGTTCCGATAGGTAATAAGTTTTTCTAAAAGTAGCTTACTACTAAATCAGCTCGTAAGGTACTTATACTAGTAAAGCCTATATTAGTAAAGTATTACTATTACCCTAAGAGTAAGCTATTATAGGTTTTTATTATAGTTATATACTAATAAGATATAGCTATCGCACTTTAACAGATTAAACAATATTAGAAGAGTACTAAACTCCTCTTTTAAAAGCTCTTTTTTTCGCGGCTAATCTATAAAATTACTACTATAGTTTAGGAGGATACTTATAATAGTAAGATACGTTAGTAATAGAGTATAATTAAAGCTCTTTAAGAGTCTACTAAAACTTTTCTTATTAGATTCTTTAAAGGTATATATTTTTTTATATAATTTATACTATATAATACTAACTATACTAGACTATAATATAAATATAATTTACGTAAAGCGGGTTACTATCTAAAATAAGAATATATATTTAGTAAAGTAATACTATAAGAAGTTTAGTCTTCTATTAAATTAGAGTTATAATCTTTAGGTAGTCTTAGGCTTAGAAAAGGCTATTTTAAATAAAACTAGTTCTCTACTATAATAATTTATAGTAATAAATATTTAATATATAATATATAATAAATATATAATATATAATATATAATTATTTCCTATAATTATAGAAGAACCCTATAGAGTACCCCTACCTTAACCTTATACCCCAGCACTAAAAACCCTACTCTAACTTTAACCTTAATATAAAAAACCTCTATCTAACTTATACCCTAGCGTTAAGAACTCTACCTTAACTCTAACCCTAGTACTAAGAACCCTAAACCTAACCTTAATCTAGGTAAGATATTATATACCCTATTTACCAGCCTACTAATAGCTATTACTAGCAACTAGTTTAAGTATTATAGTAAAGATAGTATAGGTGTAGAAGTATTATAGTATTACTATAATAGTACCCTCTTTTTAATTATAAGCTTCTATAAGTTAGGTCTTTATATTATATTTAAGTTATTTATAATTAAGTAGTAATTATTAATACTAATATTAGTTAAGGTTATAGGTATATTAGTATAATTAGTTATTATCGTATAATAGTATTATTCTAGGGATTAGATTAGGTTGTATATATATTAGTATAACTAGTAGTTAATAGTAGTACTATACTAGAGATTAGGTTGGTTTAGTTTATATAATAGTACTATACTAGAGATCGGTAGTAGTATTATTACTAGTATTATATTAGTATAGTATTATTATAAGCGTCTAGAAATATACTTAAATTAGATTCTAGTACTTAATTAAGAATCTAGACGTAATATTATATTTAAATCTTATTTATTTAGGTTTCTAGTATAGTAATCTTTTATAGTAGTTATCTTAGTAAAATTACTAGCTAGATACTATTCTAGGTTATAATAGCTAGTCTACTTAACTAGGTATTTATACCGGCGTCTCTATTAGTTGTAGTAGAGGTCTTCTATTCGCTCGATAAGGTATTCTAATTTTCTATTAATTTTAATAGGTTTAGGGTTATATATTTATTAATTAGGTAAGTAGTTAAATAATTTAAATACTAGCTATAATAGTAATTGTTATAGCGACGCGCATCGGATTATTTACGCTAGATAAACGAGTATCAGATTAAGCTATATAGATGACTAACGTACTGCTGCTATGATAGTTTAAGACGTCTAGATGAAGAGAGAAAGAAGACAGATATTAGGTCGCATATATATATATCAGGGGTTCGGGTCTGTGCGTAATAGGCGAGATAGTATAGGATCGGGTAGAAGCTAATTCCGTGACAGTAATATATAAAATATAAGATGTATTTTAGCTAATTTAGGTAGTTTTAGTTTATAAATATACGAGAATACTTTTACAATAACCTTATAGAGGCCTATATTCTTCTAGTTAAGCTTTTTCAATAGTTTTTATATATATATATTCCTAGTATCTAACTAGACTAGATTATTAATCTAGTAGTTAAGGGCTAGTACGCGTTTATAGTTAGTATACTCTTATTAGAACGTTTATATCTAGGTAAATTCTTCTCTAATATACTCTATAATATCCTTTATCTTATTAACTAGTCTATTAGCTTCTTAGGCTATTAGAAACTGTTTTAGCGGTTAATAGATCTCTATAGGCAGCTTAAAGCCTATTTAAAGGTGCTAGCTAAAATAGGCTAAAAATAGGAAGACTTTTATTAATTTAAATACTATATTATTCGCATTAAACTATACTATTAGTAGCTATTTAACCTAGTTATCTTATTTATAGCTAGTATAGACTCGGAAAACTTATTCTATTACTATATTAACATTCTCTATCTAGCTATTAATTTCTAAATAAAAGCTAGTTAATATATATATATATTAATTTATAGCTAACGTATAGTATAAGCAAGCTAATCACCTAAGCGAGCTAATTATAATACTAAAACTTTACTAAAATTACGATAATTATACTTTATAATATTATACTACAACTAATAACTATAGAATTAATTTAAAAAGAAGCTAGAATATAGCTTATACTCTAAACTCTTTAATAAAATACAATACTAACTATATATCGCGTTATATTAATCTATAATATTTCTTAAAGTATACTTAGTATATAAAGGTATATAAGAGATTATATAATAGATATATATTAACTACTAATCTTTAATAGCTATAATAGTTATAACTTATTTAATTTCTAGAAACTCTATAAGAAATAGAGTATTATTCTACTCTATATACTAACTTATTTATTATATCTATTATAGCTATTAGATATAGACTATTTTTTACTATTAAAATATATATATAGAAATTAGATTTTAATTTTTGTATATAATTATATTAACTATATTATAAAACTTAAGTTCTTTCTAACTTTTAAAACTATTTTTAATATATTAATTATAAAGGATAATATCTATATAAACTTTTAAAGAGCTAGTCTAATTCTATTTAATCTAGAAGTAGTACTTTTAAAGCTTAATATAAAGCTTTATATACTAATACTACTAGTATAAGATAATACTCTATAAGAAGTAAAAATACTAAATAATATATATAAGCTAGAAGCTTAATTAATATTAATTTATAATCGGATTTAAAGGGATATAAACTCTTTATTAACTTCTATTATTAAGAAGCTAAATTAGCTTAAGAAAAGCTCTATAAAAATAATATATTAGATTAGGTTAATATATAATAAAATTATTAGCCTTTAAGAAGTAAATAAAGTAGTAATAAAATAGAAATAGTAGAAAAAAAGGTGGATTTAAGTGTAAGAGACCCTAATAAAAGTATAAGAAGAGATAATTATTACTAAAAAGAATGATAAGAAGGAAACTTAGGCTATAATACGCTAATTTAGGGTGTAATTAGGTATAAGTAGATAGTATAAAATATACTATAACTACTATAGTAAAACTAGATATAATTTTTATATATACTTGAAGGATATAGAAGTTTCTATAAAATAATTACGTAAGTTATAAATTACTATTATATTATTTAGTTATTAAGCTTTATATATATAAAGGTTAAAAAAGTTAATAGAATAGACTATATACTTATATAAGCTACTCGTTTATAAAGTATATTAAATTATTATAAATATAGAACGCTAAAAGGTACTACCTCTATAATTAGAGCTTAATCTAATATTAGCTACTATATAGGTCGACTTAAATAAGGACTAATAAGATAATAATAGGTAGAGATATATTAGAGACTAATTATTAGATAGTAAATAGTAGGACTATAAGAACTAGGGAGATAATTAGCTAAATAATAAGGTATAGTATAACCTATATATATAATAATAGTAGAAGTATTAGATATAGTAGGACGAATCTAATAGACCTAATAGACCTAATAAACTAGGCTTAGTAATTTTAGACCGAACTATATAAAATAGAAGATCTTTTTAGTAGATTAAGTCTTATATAGTTATTCTCGCAGATTTATTTTATTACTCTATTAGACTTCTAAATATATTTACTATATTTAAAGAACTAGCGATTCTAATATTCTCTTTTTACTAAAGCTACTACCTCTAACTAACTTTACGTAAATAAGGCCCTAGTATATATATAACTATAATAGTAGTTATTATATATACTAGTAGTATATAGGTTAATAATATAATAACTACCTAATATTAAGAAAATAGGAACTATCTAAAGATATCTATAGTATTATAAAATTAAGTTATAATAACCTAAAGGTTATAAGCTCTAAAAGAAGCTATAGTATAAAAAGTATAGAAATAGAAAACCTGTATTATATAGATATAATATAAGCTAGCTATAGCTAGAACTAACCTGGCTAAAACTAAATAATAAGTATAAGCTAAAATAGCTTTATTAAGAAAGTTTAATAGTAAGAAAGAATATATTAACCTCTTTCTTATATTAATAAAGCTGTACTTTAAGTTTAATAGTATAACTTTCTTTCTAAATAAGGATAAGATTTTAGCTATAATAATAAATATAGAAGAGATACTACTAGTATAGGCTAAACTATTTATAGCTAATTAGCTAGAAAATAGAGGTAATATAAAGAAGACTAGAGAATCTATAGACAAACTCTTTAAGAGCTGGGAAGAATTTAAGAATAAGATCCGAAATGTTTTTAGAGAAGTAGATATAGAGTAGAAAGTATAAAGGAAACTACTAAGGCTAACCTAGATTAAGAGAGTAATAGATTATATTATAGAGTTTTAAAGACTTAGCGCTAGACTAGAATAGGATAATAGTATATTAGTAGAAATCTTCTATAAAGGGCTTAAGGATAAGGTTAAGGACGATCTAGCTAGAGAAGAAAGGCTAATAGAGCTATTAGAAATGATCGAATTAGTAGTTAGAATTAACAACTATTAATATAAGTAGGAGATAGAAAAATAATCTTAGCCGTAAATATTTATACTAATTAAGAAGGAGAATAAGATAGTACTATAGGATAGTAATCTAATAGTCCTTAGAAAAGTTAAAAAGGATAAGAGAAAGAACTACTAATAATTAAAGATAAGTAATCTTAAGAAAGAAAGGTTTAAGAAGGAAGCGTATCTTCTATATAAATAAAAAGGGTACTATACGAAAGAATGTTTAAATAAGAAGAAGGAAGTCTAAATAATAACTATATAATCTACTAATAGATGCTAATAACTAATATAGTACTAGATATATTATATAGATAATAGATGCGGAATATACTATTTAGTAAAAGAAGGAAGCAATTATTAGCTATAGTTAAGAAGGGTAGTAGTAGTTATTAGATATATAAAATATCTACTAGGCGCACTAAGACTTAATAGTATAATAATCCTAGAAAGAATAAAGTAAAAGAAGTATTAGATCTATAATAAAACCTATTAGATAAAACTATACCCCTAAGAATATTAGAATATCCTATTTAAAGAAGTAACATTCTAAGATAGCTAAAATATATTAGAAGCCGTAGTAAAATTAGTAGGAAAAGTTACGAATAAAGAAATATTCGAGTATATATAAGAGATATACTAAAGCTACCCTATAGAGTAGGTAAAGGATAAGAAAGGGAAATATATACTACCCTATAAGAACAGCTGTGAAAAAGATTAGGCTAGCTGTTACTAGGATAATTACTTAATATATAAGGGTATTAAAATAAAGCTAGAAGTATAGTTAAAGATAGATATATAATTATTATTAAGAATCTTACTATTTTAGAATAAGATAGAGGATTATATAGAAAACGGGTACTATTAGATTTATAGAAGTCTAATTTACCTTAAAATAGAGTATCTATACCAGCTCAGTAAAATTGTTATAGAAGCTAAAAAGCTAAAGAAAATAGTTTTAAAAGTAAGAGAGATATAAGAAGATATTAGAAGACGACTTAATATTACAACTTATAAGATAATAGGAGTAGGTATATCTAAAGAAGAGAAATATCCTAAGAATAATATATATTTAGAGGAATATAAAGCTTTAAACTAGAAATAATATATAGTTAGATACTAGTACTATTAAAATATATTTAGAGTACTTAGATAGTAAGGATTAGATAAAGATTACTAACTAATTAAATAGTAGTAGTATTTCTTAAGATAGAAGTATAAGATATATAGTAAGTAAGTAAAAGCCGCCTATACCTAAAAACTATAGATAAGGTGTAGTATAGATAGATATCTATTATATAGAGGAGAAAAGGAGAAGGTAGAGTTCTTCCTACCTTAGTTAAAAAACTAAGTAGCCCCTAAGGTAATAGTTATACTAAGAAACTAGGTAGGAAAGCTATTAGAAAGGTTACTAGTATAGTACCTTTATATATAGTACTTCGAGTAGAGTTTAATAGGAGGAAGCTTAAAATACTACTTAATAGTAGAGCTTTAGACACATTTATATCAGCGTAATAAGTTTATAAGAACAATATAGAGTAGAGGGAAAAAGTAGTACCTTATATAATATACCTAGTAGATAATAAGCTAATAGACTATAGTAGAAAAGTCGTATTAATAGAAACTAAGAAGTAAGCGCTTAATATTATAGGATATACTAATATAAGAAGTATTAATATTATAAACCTAGGAAAATTTAATATATTACTAGATATAGACTAGCTAGCTAAATATAATCTTAGAGTAGATTAGTAGTAAGGGATAGTTTATAGGCTATAGAGCCGTTCTAAAATAGAATAGGTAGTAGAATAGTATAAGATAAGGTGTTTTTCAGGTCTACAGTTAATATAGAGAGTGTTAGCAGCTATAATAGTAAGATATCTTAAGAAGATAAAATAAATGCTAGGTATTATCGTAGTTTAAAAAGTGTATAAGAAACTATAGAACGATAGTATACTTTAAGAAATCTAAGAGGATTATAGTAAATTTATAGGGCTATATAAAGAAGTAGAAAATAGAGGATTATCTAAATATAAGAAATACAACTATAAGATTATTATTAAAGATAAAAAGAAACTAAAACCCAGTCTAATATATAACTTAAACTAAGAATAAAAAAAAGAACTTAAAAAGTATATCTAAAAGAATTTAGTAAGAGAGTATATATAACTAAGCTAGAGTAAAATAGTATTACTAATACTATTTATATCTAAGAAGAACGGTAAACTAAGGTTATATATAGACTATAAATAATTAAATAATATAACTAAGAAAAATAGATATCTATTATCTAAGATAATAGAACTTATAAATTAATTATAAGGAGCTAAATAGTTAATAAAGTTTAATATAAGAGAAGAATACTACTAAATTTAGATAAAGGAGGGCTATAAATAGAAAACAGTATTTAAGATAAGAGAAAGTCTCTTTAAATACCTAGTAATACTATTTAGACTTATAAATATACTAGTAACCTTCTAAATAGTTATAAATAATATATTAAGGAAATACTTAAATATATTTATAATAGTATATCTAGATAATATTCTAGTCTATATAAATAGATTGCTAAGAGAGTATAAGAAATATATTAGAAAAGTACTAGTAAAATTATAAGAGTATAAATTACTTATAGTCCTAAAGAAATGCGAGTTTTATAAAATAGAGATAGAGTTTCTAAGGTTCTAGATATCTAGAGACGGTATTAAAATAGAATAAGAAAAGGTTAAAGTAATACTAGAATAGCTAGTATCTATTTTAGTTAAATAAGTCTAATCCTTCTTAAACTTCGCGAATTTCTATAGAAAATTTATAAGTAGGTACTTTAGAGTAGTAGTACCTTTAATAGAGATTACTAAGAAAGAAAAGAGGTTCGAGTAGTAAGAAGTATAATAAAAAGCCTTTAAAAAACTAAAAGCCTACTTTACCTTAATATTAATACTAAGGATATTAGACCTAGAGAAGTAATTTTAAGTGGAAACTAATACTTTAGATAAAATAATAGGCGTTTACTTAAGTTAGTAAAATAAAGATAGAAAGTAGAAGCCCTAAGCCTATTTTTCAAGAAAAATAAAACTAGAAGAACTTAACTATAATATATATAATAAGAAACTATTAGTAATAATTAAAGTATTAAAAGAATAGTAAATATATTTAGTAGAAACTAAATACCTATTTAAAGTCTAGATAGATTATAAGAACCTTATATACTTATTATAAATATAGAATGCTAAGAGGCACCGCCTCTATAACTAGAGCTTAATCTAATATTAGCTACTGTATAGGTCGATTCGGACGAGGACTAATAAAGTAATAATAGGTAGAAGTATGTTAGAGACTAATTATCGAATAGTAAGTAGTAGGACTGCGGGAATTAGGGAGATAATTAGCTAGATAATAAGGTATAGTACAACCTATGCACATAATAATAGTAGAAGTATTAGGTATACTAGGACGGACCTAACAGACCTGATAAATCTAATAAGCTAGGCTTAGCAGTCTTAGACTTAACTATATAAAACGGAAGATCTTCTTAATAGATTAAGTCCTATATAGTTATTCTCGCAGATTTATCTTATTACTCTATTAGACTTCTAAATATACTTATTACATTCGAAGAACCGGCGATCCTAATACTCTCTCTTTACTAAAGCTACCACCTCTAACCAACCTAATATAAATAAGGCTCCGGCGCGTATACGACTGTAACAGCAGTTATTATATATACTAGTAGTATATAGGTTAGTAATATAATAACTACCTAATATTAAGAGAACAGGAACTATCTAAAGATATCTACTGTATTGTAAAGTTAAGTTATAATAACTTAAAGGCTATAAACTCTAGAAGAAACTATAGCGTAAAAAGTATAGAAATAGAAGACCTATATTATATAGATATAATATAAGCTAGCCGCAGTTAGAACCGACCTAGCTAAAGCTAAATAATAAGTATAGGCTAAGATAGCTTTACTAAAAAAGTTTAATAGTAAGAAAGAATACGTTAACCCTTTTCTTATATTAATAAAGCTATATTTTAGGTTTAATAGTATAATCTTTATTTTAGATAAGGATAAGATCTTAGCTATAATAATAAATATAGAAGAGATACCGCTAGTATAGGCCGAACTATTTATAGCTAACTAGCTGGAAAATAGAGGCAATATAAAGAAGACTAGAAAATCTACAGACGAACTCTTTAAGAGTTAGGAGGGATTTAAGAATAAGATCCGAAATATCTTTAGAGAAGTAGACGCAGAATAGAAAATATAAAAGAAGTTACTAAAGCTAACCTAAACTAAAAGGGTAATAGATTATACTATAGAGTTTTAAAGACTTAGTATTAGACTAGAATAAGATAATAGAGTATTAGTAGGAATCTTCTATAAAGGGCTTAAGAACAAGGTTAAAGATAATCTAACTAGAGAAGAAAGGCTAATAAAGTTGTCGAAAATAATTGAATTAGCGGTTAGGATTAACAACTATTAGCACAAGCGAGAGATAGAGAAATAATCTCAGCCGTAAACATTTATACTAACTAAGAAGGAGAATAAGATAGTAATCTAATAGTCCTTAGAAAAGTCGAAAAGGATAAGGGAAAGAACCACCAACGATCAAGGATAAGTAATCTTAAGAAAGAAAGGCTTAAGGAGGAAACGTACCTTCTATATAGATAAAAAGGGTACTATGCGAAAGAATGTCCAAATAAGAAGAAGGAAGCCTAGATAATAACTATATAACCTACTAATAGATACTAACAACTAATATAGTACTAGACGTATTATATAGATAATAGATATAGGACGTACCGTTTAGTAAAAGAAGAAAGCAATTATTAGCTACAGCTAAGAAGGGTAGTAGTAGTTATTAGATATATAGAATATCTACTAGGTATACCGAGACTCGATAGTATAACAATTCTAGAAGGAATAAAGTAAAAGAAGTACTAGATCTATAATAAAACTTATTAGGTAAAGCTATACTTCTAGAAATATTAGAACGTCCTATTTAAAGAAGCAATATTCTAAGACAGCTAGAATATACTAGAAACTATAGTAAAATTAGTAGGAAAAGTTATAAATAAAGAAATATTTGAGTATATATAAGAGATATACTAAGGCTACCCTATAGAGTAGGTAAAGGGTAAGAAAGGGAAATATATACTACCCTATAAGAACAGCTGCGAAAAAGATTAGGCCAGCTGTTATTAGGATAATTACTTAATATATAAGGGTATTAAGACGAAGCTAAGAGTATAGCTAAGAATAGATATATAATTATTACTAAGAATCTTACTATCTTAAAATAAAATAGAAGATTATATAGAAAACGGGTATTATTAGATTTATAGAAGTCTAATTTACCTTAGAATAGAGTATTTACACCGGTTTAGTAAAATTGTTATAGAAGTTAAGAAGCTGAGAAAGGTAGTTTTAGAGGTAAGGGAGATGTAAGAGGACGTTAGAGGACAACTTAATATTACAGCTTATAAGATAATAGGAGTAAGTATATTTAAAGAAAAGGAATATCTTAAGAATAATATATATTTAGAGGAATATAAAGCTTTAAACTAGAAATAATATATAGTTAAATACTAGTACTACTAAAATATATTTAGGGTATTTAAATAGTAAGGATTAGATAAAAATTATCAACTAATTAAATAGTAGTAGTATTTCTTAGAATAGAAGTATAAAATATATAGTAAGTAAGTAAAAGCCGCTTACGCCTAAGAACTATAGATAAGGTATAGTATAGATAGATATCTACTATATAGAGGAGAAAAGGAGAAGGTAGAGTTCTTCCCACCTTAGTTAAAAAACTAAGTAGCCCCTAAGGCGATAGCTACACTGAGGAACTGGGTAAGAAAGCTATTAGAAGAGTTACTAGTATAGTACCTTTATATATAGTATTCCGAGCGGAGTTTAATAGAAGGAAGCTTAGAATACTACTCGATAGTAGAGCTTTAGACACGTTTATATCAGCGTAATAGGTTTACGAGAATAATATAGAGTGGAGGGAAAAAGTAGTACCTTATATAATACACCTAGCGGATAACAAGCTAATAAACTATAGTAGAGAAGTTGTACTAATAGAAACTAAGAAGCGAGCGCTTAACGTTGTAAAATATACTAATATAAGGAGCTTTAATATTATAAACCTAGGAAAATTTAATATATTACTAGGTATAGACTAGCTAGCTAAATATAATCCTCGAGTAGATTAGTAGTAAAAGATAGTTTATAAGTTATAGAGCCGTACTAAAATAGAGCGGGAAGTAGGATAGTATAAGATAAGGTATCCTTCAGGTCTACAGTTAATATAGAGAGTATTAGTAGCTATAATAGTAAGATATCTTAAAAAGATAAAATAGATACTAGATATTATTATAGTTTAGAAAGTATATAAGGAACTATAGAACGATAGTATACTCTAAAAAATTTAAGAGGATTATAGCAAATTTATAGGGCTATATAAAGAAGCGGAAAATAGAGGGTTACTTAAGTATAAGGAATATAACTATAAGATTATTATTAAAGATAAAAAGAAACTAAAACCTAGTTTAATATATAATTTAAACCGAGAATAAAGAGAGAAATTTAAAAAGTATATTTAAAAGAATTTGGTAAGAGAGTATATATAACTAAGCTAGAGTAAAATAGTATTACTAATACTATTCGTACCTAAGAAGAATAGTAAACTAAGGTTATATATAGACTATAGACAACTAAATAATATAACTAAGAAAAATAGATACCTATTACCTAAGATAATAAAACTTATAAGTTAATTATAAGGAGCTAAGTAGTTTATAAAGTTTAATATAAAAGAAGAATACTACTAAATTTAAATAAAGGAGGGCTATAAATAGAAAACGGTATTTAAAATAAGAGAAGGTCTTTTTAAATACTTAGTAATACTATTTAAACTTATAAATATACTAGTAACCTTCTAAACGGTTATAAATAACGCGTTAAAGAAATACTTAGATATATTTATAATAGCGTATTTAGACGATATTCTAGTCTATATAAATAGATTGCTAAAAGAGTATAAGAAACACGTTAGAAAAGTACTAGCGAAACTATAGGAGTATAAATTACTTATAGCCCTAGAAAAATACGAGTTTTATAAGATAGGAATAGGGTTCTTAAAGTTCTAGATATCTAGAAACAGTATTAAAATAGAATAAGAAAAGGTTAAAGCGATACTAGAATAGCTAGTACCTACTTTAGTTAAATAAATCTAATCCTTTTTAAACTTCGCGAATTTCTACAGAAAATTTATAAGTAGGTACTCTAGAGTAGTAGCACCCTTAATAGAGATTACTAAGAAAGAAAAAGAGTTTAAGTAGTAAAAAGTATAGTAAAAAGCCTTTAAAGAACTAAAAGCCTATTTTATCTTAGTATTAATATTAAGAATGCTAGACCTAGAGAAGTAATTCTAAGTGGAAACTGATACTTTAAATAAAGTAATAGGCGCTTACTTAAGTTAGTAAGATAAAGATAGAAAGTAGAGGCTACAAGCCTACTTTTTAAGAAAAATAAAACTAGAAGAACTCAACTACGATATATACAATAAAAAAACTGTTGGTAATAGTTAAAGCGTTAAGAGAATAGCAAGTATATCTAGTAAAAACTAAATACCTATTTAAAGTCTAGACTAATTATAAGAACCTTATATATTTTATAATAATAAAGGAACTTATAGAAAGATAAATACGATAGATAGAACGATTAGTAGACTATAACTTTAAAATAATATACTAGAAAGGGTTAGAAAATATAACTATAGATATACTAAGTTATAGAGCTAACTATATAACTAAAGAAAGGTATAAAAGAGATACGATCCTAAAATAGAAATTAGATAGATCTCTTATATATAACCACCTACGAGTCGCCTAAGTTATAAGATTAACTACGCTAGAGTAAACTTAGTAGTAGAAGCTAAGAGATATATAGATAGTAGAGCGATATCTAATAAGTAGTAAAGAAGTAAAAGCAATTAAAAACGCAACTTAGAAACAACTATATATATACCCGCACGTATAAAAGCGGATAATAAAAGAATTATATAAATCGCTAGAATAGAGATATCTAAGAATAGTAGAAATAGAGTAAAGGCTAAGAAAGAGTTTTACCCTTACCAACGTAAGAAAAGAAGTATAAGATGTACTATATAAGTATTTAGAATATGGAAAGAATAAGACTACGAGATACAAGTTTTATAAATTCTTATAGCTGCTAGAAGTATCTAAAGGACTATAGGAATAGATTATAATTAACTTTATAACTAAGTTACTAGAGTTAATAAAATTAGGGCTAGAAAGAAGATGCGATATAATTATAAATATAGTAGATTAACTAATAAAATATACGCATTTTAGACTAGTCTTAAAAATAATAATAGTATCTAAACTAGTATATAAATTATTATATATAAAATTTATAGAGTATAAAGTTCTAAAGTATATTATTTTAGATAGAGATAAGTTGTTTATATCTAAATACTAGTAGAAATAGATAAAGAAGATAGAAATTTAATAATAAATATTAACTAGTTTCTACCTATAGATAGACGGTTAGATAGAATAAGTTAATTAAAACCTAGAAACGTATTTAAAAATATATATTAATAAATAATAAGATAATTAAATTAAACTATTATCTATAGTATAGATAGCCTATAATAGAATAACCTAGAATACTATAGGAACTATACCTTTTAAAGCTAACTATAAACGGAAAGCCGTTATATATTAGAAATAGAATAAGAAAGAGTTTCCAGTTCTACTAGTAGACTAGAAAGCTAAGAAAATAAAGGAAATCTATAATTTGCTTAAGGAAAAGATTTAGTTAAGAAACCTTAAAATAGTAGAATAGACTAATAAGTTAAGGGTTAAGGAACTAACCTTTAAAAAGAGAGGTAAAGTTTTCTTATTAATAAAAAACTTAAAGACTAAGAGACCTATAAAAAAGCTAGATTATAAAAGAATAGAACTATTTTTAATTAAAGAATAGGTTAGACCTATAAATTTTAAATTAAAGCTATTAAGTAATATAAAAATACATCTAGTATTTTATAAATTAAAACTAGAGCTAGTATTAGATAATATACTACTATAGGAAACTATTAATATAGAGCTAGAATAAGAATATAAGGTAGAATATATACTAGTAAGAAAACGGTTCGGACGTTAGTAGAGGTATCTAGTAAAGTAGAAAGGATACCTATAGGAGGAAAGTTTATAAGAACTAGTATAGAACCTAACTAACTATACTACGAAGTTAAAGGAGTTTTACTAGAAGGCTAGAATAATAGATTATTAAGTAGAGTCTAGTTAGAAAGTAATAGTAGCGGTAATATAAAAGAAGCCTCTTATACAGAACTCGGAGTAGTAGTAGAGAGCGCCTCGGATGCGGTAGACCTCCTCTCCTCTTCCTCCAACTTCTCTTACTCTTCTATTAACTTCACCTCTTATTTCCTAAGATTAAGACTATACTCCTCTAGAGAACGGATATGCTTTTTAGTACGCTCTAAGCGAGAAAGAGCCGCCTAACAGCAACGCGTAGATTCTTTAAGATAATAAATCTCCTCTTTCTTAGTAGCTATAAAATCTCGATAGATAGAAGTAGACTCCTTATAAGCCTTTAACATATTCGCTAAGAAACAGCAAAGAGTACCCTTAGTTAGGGAAAGATCGTAGGATAAATCCTAAGAAAGATACTCTCTATATATAGAAGAAAGGGTAGTATTACTATAATAGTTACAGTTTATAGACTAACAGTTTAAATAATAATAAGACGGATCTATTATAACACCTAGTAAAAGAATTAAGTAACTAGTATAATAGTTATAGATAGAGGTGTTTTTATATTAAACCTTTAGTATAGTAGAAAGAGAAAAGAAAGAAGAATAGGGCTATACTTATAAGCTGAGTAGGACCTACTAGAATATATAAAGTACTAACCCCGGAATAGAAAAATATAGATATAGTACTATAGTACACCTATATAGAATGTATTAGAAGCTGGAATAAGCTATTAAGAATAGTAGGATACTATACCTAGATAAAATAGGTAAGATAATAGATTAAAGAGCTTCGGGACAAACTTATAGAGGGGGGAGTAAGTATTATAAATATAGAATACTAAGAGGTACTACCTCTATAGCTAGGGTTTAATCTAATATCAGCTATTATATAGGTTAATTTAGACGAGGACTAATAAAATAATAATAGATAGAAGTATATTAGAAACTAATTATTAGATAGTAAGTAGTAGAACTATAAGAACTAGGGAGATAATTAGCTAGATAATAAGGTATAGTACAACCTATATATGTAATAATAGTAGAAGTAGTAGGTATAGTAGAACGGACCTAATAGATCTAATAGACCTAACAAGCTAGGCTTAGCGGTCTTAAACTTAACTATATAAGATAGAAGATTTTCTTAGTAGATTAAATCCTATATAGTTATTCTTATAGATTTATCTTATTACTCTATTAGACTTCTAAATATACTTATTATATTCGAAGAACCGGCGATCCTAATACTCTCTCTTTACTAAAGTTACTACTTCTAACTAATCTAATATAAATAAGGCCCTGGCGTATATATAACTACAATAGTAGTTGTTATATATACTAGCAGTATATAGGTTAGTAATAATATTTTATAATAATAAATGAACTTATAGAAAGATAAATATAATAGGTAGAATAACTAGTAGACTATAACTTTAAAATAACGTACTAGAAAAGGTTAGAAAATATAATTATAAACGTACTAAGTTGTAGAACTAATTATATAACTAAGAAAAGGTATAAAAGAGATACAATTCTAAAATAAAAATTAGATAGATCTCTTATATATAACCACCTATAAGTTACCTAAGTTATAAGACTAGCTATACTAGAGTAAACTTAGTAATAAAAGCTAAGAGATATATAAATAGTAGAGTAATATCTAATAAGCAGCGAAAAAGTAAAAGTAATTAAAAACGTAACTTAGAAATAGCTATATATATATCTATATATATACTAGTAGATAATAAAAGAATTATACGAATTACTAGAATAGAAATACCCGGAAGTAGTAGAAATAGAGTAAAAGCTAAGAAAGAGCTTTACCCTTACTAACATAAGAAGAGAAGTATAAGATATACTCTATAAGTATTTAGAATACGGGAAGAATAAGACTATAAAATATAAGCCTTATAGATTCTTATAACTATTAGAAGTACCTAAAGAACTATAAAAATAGATTATAATTAACTTTATAATTAAGTTACTAGAGTTAATAGAACTAGGGTTAGAAAGAAGATATAATATAATTATAAATATAGTAGATTAACTAATAAAATATATATACTTTAAACTAGTATTAGAAATAATAATAGTACCTAAACTAGTATATAAGTTATTATATATAGTATTTATAGAGTATAGAGTTCTAAAATATATTATTTTAGATAGAGATAAATTGTTTACATCTAAATACTAGTAGGGATAGATAAGAAAGATAGGAATCTAATAATAGATATTAACTAGTTTCCACCTATAAATAGATAGTTAGATAGAATAAGTTAACTAGAATTTAGAAATATATTTAAGGATATATATTAATAAATAATAAGATAATTAGGTTAAACTATTACCTATAGTATAGATAGTTTATAATAAAACAACTTAAAATACTATAAAAACTATACCTTTTAAAGCTAACTATAAACGGAAAGCCGTTATATATTAGAAATAGAATAAGAAAGAATTTCTAGTTCTACTAGTAGACTAGAAAGTTAAAGAAATAAAAGAAATTTATAATCAGCTTAAGGAAAAGATTTAGTTAAGAAACTTTAGAATAGTAGAATAGGCTAATAAGTTAAGGATTAAGAGACTAACCTTTAAAAAGAGGGGTAAAGTTTTTCTATTAATAAAAAACTTAAAGACTAAAAGGCCTATAAAAAAGCTAAATTATAAAAGAATAGAACTATTTCTAATTAAAGAATAGATTAGACCTATAAATTTTAAACTAAAGCTACTAAGTAATATAAAAATATATCTAATATTTTATAGGTTAAAACTAGAACTAGTACTAGATAATACACCGCTATAAGAAACTATTAATATAGAACTAGAATAGAAATATAAAGTAGAATATATACTAGTAAGAAAATAGTTTAGATATTAGTAGAGGTATCTAGTAAAGTAGAAAGAATACTTATAGGAGGAAAGTTTATAAGAACTAATATAGAACCTAACTAATTATACTATAAAGCTAAAGGAGTTTTACTAGTAGGCTAGAATAATAGATTATTAAGTAGAGTTTAATTAGAAAGTAATAGTAGTAATAATATAGAAGGAGCCTCTTATATAGAACTTAGAGTAGTAGTAGAAGATACCTTAGAACCGGCAGACCTCCTCTCCTCTTCCTCCAACTTTTCTTACTCTTCTATTAACTTCACCTCTTATTTCCTAAGATTAAGACTATACTTTTCTAGAGAATAGATATACTTTTTAACGTACTTTAAGTAAGAAAGAACTACCTAATAGTAATACGTAGATTCCTTAAGATAATAAATCTCCTCTTTCTTAGTAGTTATAAAATCTTAATAGATAGAGGTAGACTCTTTATAAGCCTTTAATATATTTACTAGAAAATAGCAAAGAGTACCCTTAATTAAAGAAAGATTATAGGATAAACTCTAAGAAAAATACTCTCTATATATAAAAGAAAGAATAGTATTATTATAATAGTTATAGTTTATAGACTAATAGTTTAAATAATAGTAAGATAGATCTATTATAATATCTAGTAAAAGAATTAAGTAACTATATTATAGACGTTTATATATAGTTAGTTAATTATACTTTAGGTAGTTAACTCTATTACTATATACTATATATAAATATTAAAATATTACGTAAAAAATAGAGATATCTATATTATATAGGTTTTTATAGGAGCTAGGTCTATACTATTATATAGGCTAGCTGGGTTAGTAAAACCTTCTTCTATTATAGTTAAGATAAGTCGGTTATATTTTAACTAGCAGCTAATAACTATTACTAGCAGCTAGTTTAGGTATTATAGTAAGAGTAGTATAGGTATAAAGGTATTATAGTATTACTATAATAGTACCCTTCTTTTAGTTATAAGCTCCTATAAATTAGATCTTTATATTATATTTAGGTTATTTATAATTAAGTAGTAGTTATTAATACTAGTATTAGTTAAAATTATAGGCGTATTAGTATAATTAGTTATTATTATATAATAGTACTCTACTAAAGATTAGGTTAAATTGTAGATATATTAGTATAACTAGTAGTCGATAGTAATACTATACTAGAGGTTAGATTAGGTTATAGGTATATTAGTACGACCGGTTATTATTATATAATAGTATTATATTAGAGATTAGATTAGTTTAGTTTATATAGTAGTATTATACTAGAGATTAGATCGGTTTAGTTTATATAGTAGTACTATACTAGGGATTAGGTTAGGTTGCAGGTATATTAATACAACCGGTTATTATTATATAGTAGTACTATACTAGAGATTAGGTTAGTTCGGTTTATATAGTAGTACTATACTAGAGATTAGTAGTAGTATTATTACTAGTATTATATTAGTATAGTATTATTACAGGCGTCTAGAAATATATTTAGATTAGACTCTAGCGTCTAATTAAGAATCTAGACGTAATATTATATTCAGGTCTTATTTATTCGGGTTTCTAGTATAGTAATCTTCTATAGCAGTTATCTTAGCAAAGTTATTAGCCGGGTACTATTCTAGGTTGTAATAGCTAGTCTACTTAACTAGGTATTTGTGCCAGCGTCTCTATTAGTTATAATAGAGGTCTTCTATTCGCTCGATAAGATATTCTAGTTTTCTATTAATCTTAATAGGTTTAGGGTTATATACTTGTTAACTAGGTAAGTAGTTAAATAACTTAGATACTAGCTATAATAGTAATATATAGAATAATATATTCTATAAACGAGTGGGTTATATAAGTAAGTAGATCGGCTATTACCAATTCTTAGCCTTTATATATAAACAGCTTAACAACGCTTTTAGATATAGATAAGATATTTAATAATAGGATTATTAAGTACCTCCTCTATTATATTTACAAGTATAAGAGTTATATCTAGATATTTTATAGCGTACGCAGCGTCGTACGCGCAATACCTTACTATTAGCTAATAGCTACTTACAACGCTTTTCTGCTGTACTAGTACTAGTAGTAGCTATCTTAATACCCTACTTAACTAGTAGAACTTCTTCTACCTAAATTCGTTTCCTTTTACCCTGTTTGCGCTTTATAAGCTCCTTAATAGCCTACTCTAGGGCAGTTGTTTAAGAGTATTATAGGGCAGCTAGATAGGCTATTTTTATATATCCTTTATTAAGCTGCTCTACTATTTTAAGTAGAGTAGAAGGTGACGAATTCTAGTACTTTTAAATACAGGTATAGAGAAGCTGCTTCTAAGCCTTAAATTTATAAGGATTACTTAGTATTTTAATAGTCTATATTATTATTATAGCTAGCTCTAGTATAGGTATTTAAAGTTTAATATTAAGTTATAAGAGTACTATATCTAGTTTAAATAGAATAAGACCTATAGCTTAAAATCCTACATAGATATTATCCTTAGTTATTACTTTCTTAAAGGCAGCCTTAAAGGCTGGTAGGAAGGATAGCTTATTAATATAGTTAATATAGTAATATATTAGCTAGTTAATCTAACTGCTATAGGCTTACTTTAATAGTAAGAAGTAGCCTACATTAAGTAGTTATAGTATATATAAGGCGTGTACTGGTATATAGAGAGGTAGAATACAATTCTACCTATAGAAGCTAAGGAATTCTATAGAATAGTAGCTCTTATAACTATTAAAAATAAGCAGTCGCTATAAGCTAATTAAGCGAGTTTTAGTATAGGAATGAAAGTACTTTAGCTACTTAATTCTATATTTATTTATTATCTAACTATTCTTACTAACGCTAATTATCTAATCTTTTAGTAGATCCTTACTATATTAGACTACTTAGTAGTATTTAGCCTTAAGGATAATATATAGTAGAACTACCCAGCCTGCTACGCTTACGTCTTAAATAACTGTTATCTACTTATAATTATCTAGCTATAGAGCTTTTAGTTAATTATAATACTCTATACTTATAATAATAGTCTAGCTTATAATAACTCCTATCTAAAAGTCTATCTTATTAAAATTAAATATGTCCGCCTTAGTTATTTTATACTACCTAATTACAGCCTCTATAAGCTTAAACTACCTTCTAATAGTATTAGGATCTTTACACCTTACTTATTAATAGTCGTATAGTCGGTTTAGGCGGGTTTTAATTAATAGGGTACGTACAACGAAGTTGGCTGGCTAGTTCTAGCCTACTTAACTAGTGTTACGCTCAGCTAATAGGGAATTAGTTATATCTTATATAGTAGTAAGAGTAGGTAAAAACCCTTTTAAATCTAGCTCAAGAATAAACTTAGTAATAGCCTCCTCTTCTAACTTAGTAAGGCTCTTTAAGTTAGCCTTATAGTCGCGTTAAGAGGTAATACTAGCTAGCCGTTGCTATAGCGTAGAAAGATTAATATTATATAGCTTATAAGCGTGTTAGATAAATAATAACGCGTCGTTTTAGATAGTTTAAATAGTAAGAAGTATTTAGCTTTTATTTAAACGATTTTTAATACCTAGTTATTAAAACATCGCAATTTAATTAATAGTAGAGCTACTTAATAGATAGGGCCGACCTATTTACTTATATAACCTACTCGCTTATAGAATATATTATAGGATATATTTTAGCTAATTTAGATAGCTTTAATCTATAAGCGTGTAAGGATACCTTTGTAATAACTTTATAGAAGCCTATATTCTTCTAGTTAAGCTTTTTTAACAGTCTTTATATATATATATTTCTAGTATCTAACTAGACTAGATTACTAACCTAGTAGTTAGGAGCTAGTATGTACTTACGGTTAGTATACTCTTATTAGAGCGCTTATACCTAGGTAAGTTCTTCTCTAATATACTCTATAATATCCTTTATCTTATCAACTAGTCTATTAGCTTTCTAGGCTATTAGGGACTATTTTAGCGGTTAATAGATCTCTATAAGCAGCTTAAAACCTATTTAAGGGTGCTAGCTAAAGTAGGCTAGAAACGGGGAGACTTTTATTAATTTAAACACTATGTTATTTACTTTAAACTGTACTATTAGTAGCTATTCAACCTAATTATCTTATTTATAGCTAGTATAGGCTTAGAAAACTTATTCTATTACTATGTTGGCGTTCTCTATTTAACTATTAGTCTCTAAGTAGAAGTTGGTTAATATATATATATTAATTTATAGCTGTTTATAAAGCTTTTAATAGAAGGTAGAAATAAACTATATCTTACAGTCGAATATAATAGTATATAGCAGTCTATAGTAAACCTATATATAGCGACGGAATAGTTAAATAATATTAGGAGCTTCGATTCTTATATATAGTACTAGGTATCTATACTTACTAAGCCTATTAACTACTACTATAATATTTATACAACCTTCTAATTCTAGTAGATTAGTTATAAAGTCTATAGAGATGTCTTAAAACCTTCGTTTAGGTATAAGCAACGGTTTTAGTAATCTATAATACTTCTCTCTAAAAGTTTTACTTCTTTAATATATATAATAATAGCCTATATATTATTATACCGAGTCGAATATCTTTAACTAATAGTACTCGCGCTAGAGTAGTTCTAAAGTCTTTCTTTAACTAGGGTATCTACTAGATAATAAGTTATAGATAGTTTATAGCAGCTTAAGCTTTAGCTTATTATAGTCTAGTACTATAAGTTAATCTCGATAGTATAGTCGGTTATTATACTCTTTATAGTTAGCTAGAATTAGGAGCTTAGATCGACGGGTTTCTTCTCTTAGTAGCTTTAAGGTATTTTAAATTAGATTATCGTTCGGGTATTCTTCGTCGATAATCTCTATAATTAATTAGCCTACTTCTATCTATTAGAATAGTTTAGGACAAAATAATATCTATTAATAACTTCTATAAGCCTCTTCTTATATAAGTTTATCTTATAACCTTTAAGTTAAGGTATTAGGCTTCTCTCTAAGTTTTCCGGGTCGGTATATAATACTAAAGTTAAACCTTAATAGATATTCTAACTAATAAGCCTATTAGTAGCTTAGCTACTTTATTATTATAAAGTACTATAGGTTCTTATAATCGCTTAGCACTTCTATAGGAAATACTACGCCTTTTAATTCGGGCCTCTATTACTTAAAATATTAGATAATCGCGAGTAGTTCCTTATTATAAATCTTATAGTTGCCTTTAATAGAGTTTATATACTTAGAAAAGTAGGTAATAGATCTTAGTTTACTATTAGCGCCTTTCTAGAATAGTACGCCGGCTATTATAAAGTTAGATATATTAGCTTCTACTACTATTAGTAGCTTAGGGTTAAAGTATTAGAAAATTAGTATAGAGATAAAAGTATCCTTTAAGTAGTTAAAGGAATATTAATAGCTATTATTCTAGTTAAATCGAGTATTCTTCTTAGTTAGGGCTATTAAGGAGGAGACTTTCTATAAGAAGTTGCTAATAAATTATTAGTAGAAGTTCGCAAAGCCTATAAAAGCTTAAATATCTTTTATATTTTTAGAGTATTTCTAGTTAATAATTATCTCTACCTTCTTTAACTCTATATAGATCTCTTCTATAATAATTATATACTCTAGGTAGATTACTTCTAACTAGTAGAACTTATACTTATCTATATTAAGCTGTAGACTATTCGCTTTTAAGGCTTTAAGAACTAGCTAGATATACTACTTATAATTCTTTAGATTCTTACTAAATATTAGGATATTATTAATATAGGTAGTATAGAATATATTAAGATATAGTTTTAGCATATTATTTATAAAGTACTAGAATATACTTAAAGTATTAACTAAGTTAAAGAGTATTACTAGATATTTAAACAGCTTATAGCGTATATAAAAGGCAGTTTTCTATTTATTTCCCTTAGCAATCCTTAGCTTATTAAATATAATAATAATATCGAGTTTTATATAGTATTTAGCTTTACTAAGTTAAGTTAACGTTTTTTAAATTAGTAGAATCGGGTATTAGTTCTTAATAGTAATAGTATTTAGGGCTCTATAATCTATATAGAATTAGAAACTACCTCTAAATTTCTTTATAAAGATTATAGATACAGCTACTAGTAATAAGCTTACTCTAATAAATCCCTTAGATAAGTTCTTATTAAAGTACTTCTTTAGTATCTTTAACTTATTCTAAGATATTCTATAGAGTAGATTAAAGCTAGCTTATTTACTATTCTCTAGTTTAATT
The DNA here is from genome assembly GCA_010094045.1 of Lojkania enalia. NCBI lineage: Eukaryota > Fungi > Ascomycota > Dothideomycetes > Pleosporales > Lojkania > Lojkania enalia. The sequence continues at coordinate 36,580 of ML986750.1, forward strand.
TTATAATTATATAGTTGTTATTTAAGTAGCTTATCTATATTCTTATATAAGAAGACAGATAATAGATTATAGTATTCTTTAGGCACTTTAATAATAGGGTTAATATATACCTTTAGGGCTAGAACTTTATTAATATTAGCTATTAATATAGCGAAGATTTTATAGTTAAGTTACTAGGAGAGTTAAACTAGTAGTACAGCGCCTATATAATATATATCTAGCTATAATATAGACTTTAAGTATTTAAACTTAAATAAGTTCTTTTAGCTATAATCTTTATTTAAAGTTAGATTAGTCTTAGTTTTAGATTCTTTTAACTAGTATAGTATTTTAGGTAGTTAGTAATTATATTAGGTATAGCTTAATAGGTAGAGTTTTAAATAGTACTACCTAAGTTTTAAGCTATATAAAGGTTATAAATTAATTACTTTAAAATCTCCTTTTATATTAGGTTTAGATAGTTTATAATCTTTAATAACTATTTAAATAGCTTATTAGTAAATAGTAGTACTAATAGATTATAAATATTAGGTTAGGTATTAGTTAATAGTAAAGACTAGCTATTTATTCTTATAGTTTAGGTTTATACGATACTTATATATCTATAACTATCTTAGAATTAACTAGTACTTTTCTAGTATAGTTATATAGAAATATACTATTTCTAAATAGTTTAAGTATTAGAAGATTAGAATAACTAAGTAGGAGATAGTTCCTCTATAGAAAACTTCTCTATTAAAACTAGTTAGGTATAGGTTATATAGGAGTTATATCTTTTAAAATTTTAGGGTATATATAAAGTCTCTATAAATATAGCTATAACTAGTAGCTCTAGTATTAATAAGAATATTAATATCTTACTAGACTAGGTCTTAATAGATTAAGAAAGAAGCTAGGATCTAGTAGTTCTATAACTATTTTTATAGAGGCTGGTTTTATAAATATATAGAGATTTAGTATAGATATAGTTTTAGAAGATAATTTACTTCTAGAATAGACCTTTTAATAATATTCTAGTCGGTAAAACTAGCTATATTTAGGAGCGAGAATAATAGCTTTATCTATAAGATAATAAACGTATTAAAGATCGGTTAGAGGATTAGTTAAAGGATTAAGAGTAGAACCTATAGGGTATAGTAGGACTTTAAGACCCTTAATAGATTAATAGTAGAGGGGCGCTATATTCTAGTAAAATATATCCCTTACTACTATATTTATAACAGCGTTCTTTATAGTAGTATCTTTCTTATTTATTAGAGCTTATAGGCGTATAGCTAGAAGTATCGAGTTCTATAACATTTAGATCCTTCTAGTAAATAGTATAATACTTCGATTGTTTATAGTAGTTACTAGATAAGTAATATAGGTTAGTATTATATAGGGAAATTAGGTTAGTATAGTTATTTAGGGTGCTAGGTATTATAATACTAATTATAGTATAGCGGAGCTTATTAAAGAGAGAATATTAGAGATATATAATTTATCCGATCTTATTTAGTTTAGTATCTACAATTAGGCGTCGGAATTTAGAAAAGTAAGCAGGAAACCTGCTTCGGCTTTACTTTAAGGTTTCTAGCTTACTCTATACTATAGTCTCCTTATTCTAGTCGCTATAAGTAGATTCTAAAAAGGCGACTAAGCTATTTATAGAGTTAATACCCTTATCTATTAATAGATTAACTAATATTACTAGGTCTTGTTCTAGATAGAAATAGATATATAGAAGGTGGGTATATTTAGTTAAGTATTAGTTAGTATTTCCTTCTAGTTTATAATAGAGCTTTCTAATAAAGTATAAAAGCTCTAAGTATTTACTAGAGAATATTAGAAGGTTAGATAAGTAGTTAGAACGGAAATATAGGTTATATATAGTCTTAGGCGGATTAGAAGTTAATATAGGTATCTATTTAGAAGCTAGAGTTATAGGCTAAATCGGGTTAAGGGCGGGTAATAGTTCTATTACTATTAATATACTAGTAGCTAGTAGAAGAGTAGCTGTTTAGTAGCTACTAAATTCCCTTTATATCGCTTTAAAGTCTAACTTATAGCAGTTCTCTTAGGTTACTAAAGCCTCTACTAGCATCTTATTCTTCTACTATAAAAAGTCTAGCTTACTCTAGATCTTATTAAATATATTAATAAACGCGTTCTCGTCTATAGTATATAATAGTAGATAATATAATATAATATTACAAATACTTATATATAGTTAGTTAATTATACTTTAGGTAGTTAACTCTATTACTACATACTATATATAAATATTAAAATATTATATAAAAAATAGAGATATCTATATTATATAGGTTTTTATAGGAGCTAGGTCTATACTACTATATAGGCTAGCCGGGTTAGTAAAACCTTCCTCTATTATAGTTAAGATAAGTTAGTTATATTCTAGCTAGCAGCTAACAGCTATTACTAGTAGCTAGTTCGGGTATTATAGTAAGAGTAGTATAGGTGTAAAGGTGTCGCGGTATTACCGTAATAAACTAGTATAATAGTTATAAGTAGAAGTATTTTCGCGTTAAACTTTTAATATAATAAGAAGAGAAAAGAAAGAAAAATAGGGCTATACTTATAAGCTAAGTAGGATATACTAGAATATATAAAGTACTAACCTTAGAATAGAAAAATATAGATATAGTACTATAGTATATCTATATAGAATATATTAGAAGCTAGAATAAGCTACTAGAAATAGTAGAATACTATACCTAAATAGAATAGGTAAGATAATAGATTAGAAAGCTTCGGGATAAACTTATAGAGAGAAAAGTAGATATTATAAATATAGAATACTGAAAGGTACCGCCTCTATAATTAGAATTTAATCTAATATTAGCTACTATATATAACAGCGTAGGCAAGATAATAGGTCCAAATATAGTACGAATCTATTTAGAGGTATATAGGAGTGCATAGGGGATTAGGGACCTAGGAATTCTATTAACACCTATAGGCCTTGTACGAAAGAATATAGAAAAACTACCGAGCTACTTATAAGGGAGTGTACAACTATATACGGATGGGAAAAGGGGTAGAACTGGGGGTAGGATAAGATAAGTAAAAAGATAAAGCTTTTCGTAGAACGATTTCTTTACATTATTATACTACCCCCCTCCTTATAGGCTGATAGTCCCTATCTACGCTGGTTTGAGAGGGAATTGGGGCTATTACAGATAGGTTCTAGTATAAAGAAATTTCTTTAAGGAGGTATTTACCGGTAAGAGTTAATATATGCGGTTACCTATAGAGATATATTTATTAATATAATGTTAAGTAAGGTTTTTATAGTAAGTATAATTGACCTATATATTAGCTAGTAACTACTATTATAACAGTTTATTAATATTACAATTTCGTCGCGTATAGTAACAAGCGTTTACTAGCCTTAGTATATTACTAGATTGCTGTTAACTAAGCTTCCTTAACTAAATAATAACTTCTACTCTATATATATTATTACGCGTCCCTAGAACCGTTAATTATTAAAGTATTACTAATACTTCGTAGAAAAAATTAATTAATATAATACTCCGCCCGCCTTCTAGAGCCTCTTTAAAGGTTTTCTAGGTTATCTACCTTTAGGCTATATATACGCTCGCCCGCGGGCGGTATATAATATTTTCCTTTTAGTTCCTAAGATTAAAAAAATATAAGTATTACACCTTGTAAAATAAAAAGTACAACCCTATATAAATTACATCTAATACTAGTAGGGTGTTACTAACCTATATACTGCTAGTATATATAACAACTACTATTGTAGTCGTACGCGCGCCGGGGCTTTATTTACGTTAGATTAGTTAGAGGTAGTAGCTTTAGTAATAAGAGAGTATTAGGTTCGCTAGTTCTTCGAATGTAATAAGTATATTTAGAAGTCTAATAGAGTAATAAGATAAATCTGCGAGAATAACTATAAAGGACTTAATCTTATAAGAAGATCTCCCTTCTTATATAGTTAAGTCTAAGACCGCTAAGCCTAGCTTATTAGGTCTATTAGGTCTGTCAGGTCTATCCTGCTATACCTAATACTTCTACTATAGTTATATATATAGGTTGTGTTATACTTTATTATCTAACTAATTATCTTCCTAGTTCCCGTAGTCCTACTACTTACTGTTTAATAACTAGTCTCTAATATACTTCTACCTGTTATTATCCTATTAGTCCTTATCTAAGTCGACTTCTATAGTAGCTGATATTAGATTAAACCCTAGTTATAGAGGTAGTACTTCTTAGCGTTCTATATTTATAATACCTGTTCCCCTCTTTATAGGTTTGTCCCGAAGCTCTTTAATCTATTATCTTACCTATTCCGTCTGAGTATAGTATTCTACTATTATAGGCAGCTTATTCCAGCTTCTAATATACTTGGCGTGGGTATACTATAAGGCCGCGTCTATATTTTTCTATTCTAGGGTTAGTACTTTATATATTCTAGTAGGTCCTGCTCAGCTCGCGAGTATAGCTCTATTCTTCTTCTTTTTCTTCTTCTACTATACTAAAGGTCTAGCGCGAAAATACTTCTGCCCGTAACTATCGTACTAATTATTTAATTCTTTTCTTAGGTGTTGTAATAGATTCGTCCTGCTATTATTTAAACCATTAGTCTACGAACTATAACTATTATAGTAATACTACCCTTTCTTCTATATATAGAGAATATCTTTCTTAGGGTTTGTCCTGCGATCTTTCCCTAACCGAGGGTACCCTTCGCTATTTCCTAGTAAATATGTTAAAGGCTTATAAGGAGTCTACCTCTACCTATTAAGATTTTATAGCTACTAAGAAAGAGGAGATTTATTATCTTAAGGAATCTGCGCGTCGCTGTTAGGCGGCTCTTTCTTATTTAGAACGCGCTAAAAAACGCGTCTATTCTCTAGAAGAGTATAGTTTAGATCTTAGGAAATAAGAGGTAAAGTTAATAGAAGAGTAAGAGAAGTTGGAGAGAGAGGAGAGGAGGTCCGCCGGGTCTGAGGCGCCCTCTACTATTACTCCGAGTTCTATATAAGAGGCTTCTTCTATATTACTACCGCTATTACTTCCTAACTAGGCTTTACTTAACAACCTATTATTCTAGCCCTCTAGTAAAACTCCTTTAACTTCATAGTACAGTTAGTTAGGTTCTATACTAGTTTCTATAAATTTTCCTCTTATAAGTATCCTTTCTATTTTACTAGATACTTCTACTAACGTCTAAATCGCTTTTTTACTAGTATATATTCTACTTTATATTTCTATTCTAGTTTTATATCGATATTTTCTTGTAGTAGTACATCGTCCGGCACTAGTTCTAGTTTTAACTTATGAAATACTGGGTGTATTTTTATCTTACTTAGTAGCCTTAGTTTAAAATTTACAGGTCCGATCTATTCTTTAATTAGAAATAGTCCTATTCTTTTATAATCTAACTTCTTTACAGGTCTCTTAGTCTTTAAGTTTTTTGTTGACAGGAAAACTTTACCCCCCTCTTTAAAGGTTAGTCCCTTAATCCTTAACTTGTTGGCCTGTTCTACTATCTTAAGGTTTCTTAACTGGATTTTTTCCTTAAGTTAATTATAGATTTCCTCTATTTCTTTAGCTTTTTAGTCTACTATTAGGACTAGAGGTCTTTTCTCGTTCTATTCCTAATATATAACAGCTTTCCGTCTATAGTTAGCTTTAAAGGGTATAGTCCCTATAATATTCTAGGTTGTTTTATTATAGGCTATCTATACTATAGATAATAATTCAACCCAATTATTTTATTATTTATTAACGTATATCTTTAAATATATTTCTAGACTTTAGTTAACTTATTCTATCTAATCGTCTATCTATAGGTAGAAGCTAGTTAATATCTATTGTTAGATTTCTATCTTTTCTATCCATCCCTACTAGTATTTAGATGTAAACAACTTGTCTCTATCCGAAGTAATATACTTTAGAACTCTATACTCTGTAAATACTGTATATAACAACTCGTATGCTAGTTTAAGTACTATTATTATCTCTAATACTAGTCTAAAGTACGTATATTTTGTTAACTAATCTACTACGTTTATAATTGTATTACATCTTTTTCCTAACCCTAGTTCTACTAACTCTAGTAACTTAGTTACGAAGTCGATTATAATCTACTCTTATAGTCCTTTAGGTACTTCTAGCGGCTGTAAGAATTTATAAGGCCTATATCTCGTAGCCTTATTCTTTCCGCATTCTAAACACTTGTTTAGTATATTTTATACTTCCTTTCTTACGTTAGTAAGGGTAAAACTCTTCTTTAGCCTTTACTCTATTTCTACTACTCCCGGATATTCCTATTCTAACGATTCGTGTAATTCTTTTATTATCTACTTCTATATATATAGGTATATATATAGTTGTTTTTAAGTTGCGTTTTCAATTACTTTTACTTTATTACCACTTATTAGATATCGTTCTACTACTAGGTTTACTCTAGTATAGTTAGTTTTATAACTTAGACGACTTATAGGTAGTTATATATAAGAGATCTATCTAATTTCTATTTTAGGATCGCGTCTCTTTTATACTTTTCTTTAGTTATATAGTCGGCTCTACGACTTAGTATGTCTGTAGCTATATTTTCTAACCCTTTCCGGTGTGTTATTTTAAAGTTGTAGTCTGCTAACTATTCTACCTATCGTATTTATCTTCCTATAAGTTTCTTTATTATTATAAAGTACGTAAGGTTTTTATAGTCCGTCTAAACTTCGAACGGGTATTTGGTTCCTACTAAATATACTTACTATTCCTTTAACGCTTTAACTATTGCTAATAGTTCCTTGTCGTATACGTCGTAGTTAAGTTCTTCTAGTTTCATTTTTCTTAAAAAGTAGGCTCGTAGCCTCTACTTTTCATCTTTATCTTACTAACTTAAGTAAGCGCCTATCGCTTTATCTAAAGTATTAGTTTCTACTTAAAATTACTTCTCTAGGTCTAGTATCCTTAGTATTAATACTGAGGTAAAGTAAGCTTTTAGTTCTTCGAAGGTTTTTTACTACGCTTCTTACTACTTAAACTCCTTCTCTTTCTTAGTAATCTCTATTAAGGGTACTACTACTCTAAAGTACCTGCTTATAAATTTCCTGTAGAAATTCGCGAAGCCTAGAAAAGATTAGACTTATTTAACTAAAGTAGATACTAGCTATTCTAGTATTATTTTAACCTTTTCTTATTCTATCTTAATACTATCTCTAGATATCTAGAATCCTAGAAACCCTATTTCTATCTTATAAAACTCGCATTTCTCCGGGGTTATAAGTAACTTATACTCCTACAGTTTTACTAGTACTTTTCTAACGTGTTCTTTATACTCTCTTAGCAATCCCTTTATATAGATTAGAATGTTGTCTAGGTACGCTATTATAAATATATTTAAGTATTTCCTTAATATATTATTTATAACTATTTAGAAGGTTGCTAGTATATTTATAAGTCTAAATAGTATTACTAGGTATTTAAAGAGACCTTCTCTTATTTTAAATACTATTTTCTATTTATAGCCCTTCTTTATCCGAATTTAGTAGTATCCTTCTCTTATATTAAACTTAGTAAACTACTTAGCTCCTTATAACCGACTTATAAGTTCTATTATCCTAGGTAACAGATATCTATTTTTCTTAGTTGTATTATTTAGTTGTCTATAATCTATATACAACCTTAGTTTACTATTTTTCTTAAGTATAAATAGTATTAGTAATATTATTTTACTCTAGCTTAGTTATATATACTTTCTTGCCAAATTCTTTTAGATGTACTTCCTAAGTTCTTCTCTTTATTCTCAGTTTAAGTCGTATATTAGACTAGATTTTAACTTCCTTTTATCTTTGATAATAATTTTATAGTCGTATTCTTTATACTTAAGTAGCTCTCTATTCTCTACTTCTTTATATAGCTCTATAAATTTGCTGTAATCTCTTTAGATTTCTTAGAGTATACTGTTGTTCTATAGTTCCTTATATACTTTTTAAACTATAATAATACCTAGCGTCTATTTTATCTTCTTAAAATATCTCGCTATTGTAGCTGCTAATACTTTCTGTATTAACTGTAGACCCGAAAGATATCTTATCTTATACTATTCTACTACCTATTCTATTTTAGATCGGCTCTATAGCCTATAAACTATCTCTTACTACTAATCTACTCTAGAATTATATTTAGCTAGCTAGTCTATGCCTAATAATATATTAAATTTTCCTAGGTTTATAATATTAATACTTCTTATATTAGTATATCCTGTAACGTTAAGCGCTCGCTTCTTAGTTTCTATTAGTACAACTCCTCTACTATAGTCTATTAGCTTATTATCTACTAGGTGTATCGTATAAAGTACTACTTTTTCCCTCTACTCTATATTATTCTCGTAAACTTATTGCGCCGATATAAACGTGTCTAAAGCTCTACTATTAAGTAGTATTCTAAGCTTCCTTCCGTTAAACTCTACTTAGAGTACTATATATAAAGGTACTATACTAGTAACTCTTCTAATAGCTTTCTTGCCCGGTTCCTCGGCGTAGCTATTGCCTTAGGGGCTGCTTAGTTTTTTAACTAAGGTGGGAAGAACCCTACCTTCTCCTTTTCTCCTCTATATAGTAGACATCTATCTATACTACACCTTATCTATAGTTCTTAGGCGTGAGCGGCCTTTACTTGCTTACTATATATCTTATACTTCTATCCTAAGAAACACTATTACTATTTAATTAGTCGGTGGTCTTTATTTAATCCTCGCTATCTAAATACCCTAAATATATTTTAGTAGTACTAGCATCTAACTATATATTATTTCTAGTTTAGCGCTTTATATTCCTCTAAATATATATTATCTTCGGGACGTTCCTTCTCCTTAGATATACTTACTCCTATTATCTTACAAGCTATAATGTTAAGTCGTCCTCTAACATTCCCTTATATCTCCTTTACTTCTAAAACTACTTTTCTCGGCTCTTTAGCTTCTACGACAATTTTATTAAGCTAGTATAGATACTCTATTCTAAGGTAAATTAAACTTCCGTAAATCTAATAGTACCTGTTTTCCACGTAATCTTCTATTTTATCTTAAGATAGTAAGATTCTTAGTAATAACTCTATATCTATTTTCGGCTATACTCCTAGCTTTATCTTAATACCCTTATATATCTAGCAGTTGTTCTAATAACAGCTAGCCTAATCTTTTTTACAGCTGTTCTTATAGGGTAGTATATATTTTCCTTTCTTACCTTTTACTAGTTTTATAGAGTAGCTTTAGTATATCTCTTATATATACTCGAATATTTCTTCGTTTGTAACCTTTTCTGCTAACTTTACTACAGCTTCTAATACGTCCTAGCTATCTCGGAACGTTACTTCTTCGAATAGAACGTTCTAGTATTCTTAGAGGTATAACTTTACCTAATATATTTTATTATAGATCTAGTACTTCTTTTACTTTATTCTTTCTAGGATAGTTATACTATCGAGTCCTAGTATTCCTAGTAGATATTCTGTGCGTTTAATAACTACCGCTGCCTATCTTAGCTGTAGCTAATAATTGCTTCCTTTTTTTACTAAATGGTATATTTCGTATCTATTATTTATATAATATATCTAGTACTATATTAGTTAGTATCTATTAGTAGGTTGCGCAGTTATTATTCGGGCTTCCTTCTTCTTATTTGGATATTCTTTTATATAGTACCCTTTTTATCTATATAGAAGGCACGCTCCCTCTTTAAGCCTTTCTTTCTTAAGATTGCTTATCCTTGATTATTGGTGGTTCTTTCCCCTGTCCTTTTCGACTTTTCCAAGGACTATTAGATTACTATCCTATAGCGCTGTCTTACTTTCTTTCTTTACTGGCACGAATGTCTGCGGTTGAGATCTTTTCTCTATCTCCCGCTCGTACTAACAGTTGTTAATCCTAACCGCTAATTCGATCATTTCTAATAGTTCGGTTGGCCTTTCTTCTCTAGCTAGGTTATCCTTAACCTTATCCTTAAGGCCTTTATAGAAGATTCCTGCTAATATACTATCGTCCTATCCTAGTCTAGTGCTAAGTCTCTAGAATTCTATAGTATAATCTATTACTCTCTTAGTCTAGGTTAGCCTTAGTAGCTTCCTTTATACTTCCTATTCTACGTCTACTTCTCCGAAGACGTTCCGGACCTTATTCTTAAATCCTTCCCAACTCTTAAAGAGTTCGTCCGTAGATTCTCTAGTCTTCTTTATATTACCTCTATTCTCCAGCTAGTCTACTATAAATAGTTCGGCCTATACTAGTAGTATCTCTTCTATATTTATTATTGTAGCTAAGATTTTATCCTCGTCTAGGAAGAAGGTCGTGCTGTTAAACCTAAAGTACAGCTCTATTAACGTAAGAAAAGGGTTAACATATTCTTTCTTACTGTTAAACTTCTTTAATAAAGCTATCTTAGCTTATACTTATTATTTAGCTTTAGCCAGGTCGGCTCTAGCTGCGGCTAGCTTATATTACATCTATATAATATAGGTTTCCTATTCCTATACTTTCTATACTATAGCTTTCTCTAGGGCTTATAGCCTTTAGATTATTATAACTTAACTTTGCGATGCAGTAGACATTTTTAGATAGTTCCTATTCTTTTAACGTTAGGTAGTTATTATGTTACTAACCTATATACTGCTAGTATATATAACGACTGCTATTGCAGTTATACGCACGCCGGGGCCTTATTTATATTAGGTTAGTTAGAGGTAGTAGCTTCAGTAATAAGAGAGTATTAGGTTTACCGGTTCTTCGAATGTAACAAGTATATTTAGAAGTCTAATAGAGTAATAAGATAAATCTGTAAGAATAACTATAAAGGATTTAATCTTATAAGAAAATCTCCCTTCTTATATAGTTAAGTCTAAGACTGCTAAGCCTAGCTTATTAGGTCTATCAGGTCTATCAGGTCCATCCTACTATACCTAACACTTCTACTATAGTTACGTATATAGGTTATACTATGCTTTATCGTCTAACTAATTATCTCCCCAGTTCCCGTAGTCCTACTACTTACTGTCCGATAACTGGTCCCTAACATACTTCTACCTATTATTACCCTATCGGTCCTCATCTAAATCGACCTCTATAGTAGCTAATGTTAGATTAAGCCCTAGCTATAGAGGTAGTACCTCTTAGCGTTCTGTGTTTATAACATAGGGTACTTACTACTAATATACTTATAGATCCCCTCCTACTATAAGGAGGAGTTTCTAGTCCTCTAGGGCCATCTTAAACTATAGGCGGCGGCCTGATATATAGGGGATAAGGAGGATAAAAAGATAGCCTTCGAAGCTATTTTAGAGTCTACTTATAGCCTAGCGCTTATAGCCTAGGTTATAAGAAGTTAGAAAGATAGCCTTTTTATAGCTAGTATCTAGGTAGCTTTATTCTACTAGAATACTAAATTACTCTATTAGGTTTCAGCTTTAGAGGCTCTAGTATCTAGCCTTTAGGCTGATATCGCGGCGCTCTTAGGCGGCTAAGAACAAGGTAGGAGAGGTTTAAGAAGAGTCCGGAGGGAAGAAAGGGGAAGAAAGGTAGAGGAGGAGAGGACTAGGGAAGTATCTAATAGCCTGCTATCAGATCTTCTAGATTCTATAGAAGAGTAATTTTAGGCCTATACTTTAGTTTTTAAAATCTACTACTTAACTCTTATATATTATTATCTACTAGGTAATCTATATTCTCTATATTATCCTTATATACCTTAATCTATTTAGTTAAGGCTTTTAGGGGTTCTAGATAATTTAGATACTTATTATAAAAAGCTTTTAGCTTATAAAGCGAGCCTATAAAGTTTAAGGCTTTATACTAGATCGGGTTAAGATTATATCCTACCTATTTTATATAGTATTTAAGGGTCTTATAATATAACTTACTAGCTAGTATTTCCTTAACCTCCTACTCTTCTACCCTATTAATAGCGATAGCGGGTGGTTTCGGAACTTCTTATTTAGGTAGAGGGTCCTGGGGGTTTTTATATAGTAGGTTTAGTACGAAGATATTATATATACTTAACCCTAGAGGTAGCTATAAGTAGTATAAGTTTCTAACCTACTCTAATACTTTAAAGAGGCCCTCCTATTAATTAGATAGCTTTCGGCTCAGTCTCTAGACTGTAAGATTCTTAGTATTTAAGTAGACTATATTACTAATCTGCTAATTAATTAGTTACTAGTAATAGTTAATAATAGATTATATATAATCCTAAGCCTTCTTAATATTAGCCTTTATAATTTCCTAGACTATATATATACGAGTTACTAGAGCTAAAATATTCTTATAATTTAATTTATCTATCGCGGTAATAAGATTAATAGAATATTTCCAATCCCAACTCTAACAGGGCTTAAATCCGTATAGGATCTAATATAGGGATATTCCGATAGTTATATAAAGTAGAGTTACTTATACTCGGTTAATTATAGGTAATAGAGAGCTCTAGTTATTCTAGTAGAAGGATATAAAAGAACGCAGTCTCTAATTAATATACTTATTTATAATCTCTATCTATCTGTTAGTCTCTTTATAATAAGTAGTAGATAGTTTAATCTTTACGCCTAAGATATAGCAGAATTCAGACTAGAAACTAGATATAAACTAAGGTCCTTAGTCTAAAATAATAGTTTTAGGTATATAGCTAAAGCGGTATACCTATTAAATAAATAATTCGGCTATTCCCCTTGCGTTAATTATATAATAGTAGGGAATAGATATAGCTTATTTAGATAGGCGATCGATTA